>LS486151.1:35811-47086 GCA_900490705.1 Pristionchus arcanus
GATCATGTAGGAGACAAGTGAGAAAGAAAGGAAACATAACATTGCAAGTGACTCGCAGTAGATTTGTTTAATACGACACATAAACAAATATTACAACGGCCTTCAACCGGTTTATTACAGATTAGATACCAAGACACATCAAAGGAAATTTATTTTATGCTATTGTTGACGCATTGGTAATGTGGTACAATAGTTAACACAGCAAACCCGTTGAAGAAACGAAACAACACATAACAACAAGATGTGTTATCTGAAATGGAGAGCTAATGAAACACAAAATAACTGTGAACAGATTTAGCAATCATAAATCAGAGACCACAAAACAATAGGTCATAGAATCAGAAAAATAAAATAAAAAAAACGATAGGCTACAATTCTTCCTCTGTCGCTTCAGCTCGAATTTTTCGAACGACGAGCGATGCAATCTCAGTTGCAACGGCAGCCTTAAGAAGATCGGAAGCCTGTAAATAGATGTCGGATAACAGGTGATCATACGTGGGCAACATATATTTTGATGATTTTATAGATTAAGTAGTTACCGTATGATTAGCCGATAGCTCATAGGCTGCCATGATAGTGGTGTCATAAATGGCGACGCAATGGGCTGCGAGTAGGCGCACACAGCCAGACAAACGAGCCATGATGGACCGCGTTTCGAGGGATATCACCTGATGAGAGAGACACTTTAAGCGTGAATGAGAAGGGGGGGGGTTAGCATACATGAAAAAGCTAGTCAAAAACTACCTGGAATTTAAAAACATACCCCGCGTTCAAGGTTTACCAACGATTCGCAAACACACAGCCGCTTTCATAGAATCAGTTGATTTCCAAGGACTTTTTCATAAACATACCCCTTTACCTTTACCTTTATACCCCGCTGTCGATGGATTTTGTCACCTAACTTTGTCATGTATGGGGGTTAGGAGCCACAACCACTGCTGGGCTATATCCCCGCTTCATCATCGGAACACGGGGCCCCAAGATGATAATACACAAAATCAAGGAACACACGCAAGTTCAAGGAGGAGTGGGGAACTGGGAAAAACATCTAACGAAAAAATAGATTTTATCCTCGAACCTCCTCCAGATCCTGGTTGTATCCTCCATCCGCATCCTCTCTTAGTTCTGGGGTGATCCACACGTGTCCATTACATCCAATAACCACTGCAGCTCCGCACGGTAGCGAGTGAAAGTGCGCCTTGCGACGTTTGATCAGATAAGAGGGAACCTACAATAAAATGAAATGTTTAATGCACGATACAATAGTAAAAATACAATTATTATGTTACGTATACAATTGATTTTGAAATTTCGTACAGAAATTGTTTGCAACGCACACTTGGGCTGTTTCGGAAAGTATTGTGTCCGTGACCTGTATGAGAGTGATAAAGCACACACGCAAACAGTTTTAGGTTGGTCAAGCCCTCTTCCAGCAATCACCTTCCTCACCTGTACTGAAATACCCTGCGCCAGCTTGCCGTATTTTAGATTGCGTGTGTGCAGTTGCAGACTGCCATCGTGTTGAACTTGTTGCACCTTAATGAATTTCATTATTGCACCCCCGGTAACAATGCAGGGATTGAGGTTGACGACAGGGCACAATTGAAGAGATTGTCAACTAAAAAAAAGTAGAAATGGATCATCGAAACAAATGTAACCTTATGTTTCGAGGATACGCTATGAAAATGATACAGGATATCAGTTTATATATTCTTCCTGTATTTATTTTGTATCGTATGGATCAACTGTTTCCTCATATAGGCAAAAACAATTAAGCAAATGAGTGTATTTACCTCAGCCGAAATCAAATCTCCCTCCTTGAGATAATCCCTCATCATCAGTTCATCCTGAAATCCATCACTGTTAAACACACTTTGTCCCATTGACACCATCTAATTCGGCAGCGGTCTCCAACAGGGCTGCAGATTCAATATCAATAGATTAGTAATCATCCCTCTTTCCTTATCCACCCTCGGGTCGCAAAAGTATTACAATATTGACATGAGAGGACTCCGCTCTCTCAACTCTGTTGATGCGTGAGAGTATGAGAAATGGAGAGACCGTTTCCTCTTCATTTCCTCTGCCCTGAATGCGCTCTCTCAATACCCCGTGGTCTCTAACCATACATGAAAAGCCATTTGAAAACTATCTGGAATTTGGATACATGTCCCGCTCTCGAGGTTTCCGTTAACAAGGCATGCAACCTACGATTCGCAAGAACACCCGGCTTTCACAGAATTAGTAGGTTTCCAAGGTTTTTTCATATATTTCTCTAACAAGGGAGATTAGGGTAAGGGAAATATTCTTATTGTTAAGAGTATTGAGAGGGAGGGCAGGAGACGGACAGAGGGTCAATAGTATTGATTTAATATTAATATTGAATCTGCAGCACTAGTTTCCAATAAAAATGAAGGAAAATAGGCTGGTCACGATGGAACTCTTCAAGGGGGGGGGAGTTCAATTTGCAACTAATCAATTTTCGGCAATTTTCTACGAACTATGCGAATCGTCCAATTTGACGCGATGTGAAATATAACGGGATTCAAAGCTCATCCGAAACATATGACGAGGAAAATCAGCACATTGCAGGAACAATATTTAATGTAAACTTATAAGTAAGTTACCTCAACACTCTTTCTCCTTAATTCTCCGCCGGGCAGATTCACACTGCTCAGCAGCAGACTCGAATCGAGACGTGAGCATGTATCCACCTGTTGTTCAGCATTTTTTTCTGATAACATGTGATATAAAATGTAATATTACGGATAAAATTCGATGTTTGAAAGGTAGCGAAACAACGGATAAGTATTTTTTTGTCAACTTCTCTTATATATTATTCCCATATTCCTGAAACGTGGAAGAAAAGCATCATTCAAAAAATTTCAGGGTATCGGCGAATATTGCAAATCTTCACAAGTGCGATCGAAAGGTGACAGAGTGGGGGCATCCGCAAAATGGCTCTTGGTATCCATCGGACATCGGCACAATAGAGATAGAACGCCTTTTAGAAAAGGTGATAGTCCCCCTGTGCATATGCAGAAATCCGCAAATTTTCACCAGCGCACCAGTGAAAACATTTTGTAAAATCACAAAACCATATATTTTCGTAGACAAAACCAACGACTCGGTGGCACCGAGTCGTAGTTGCTATTATGATGAGCCCACGGATTTGTAGGGCGGATGTTCTGATCAATGCCAATAGTTTCCGTACCTTCCACCGTTTCTGCTGCACATCCACCACTCGTCCGACGATGACATCCCCCACTTCTCCATTGTACCTAAGAATGACTTGATTGCAAATAACAGGAAAATAATTTCTGTAAAGTGATAAATAACTTGTGGGTCTAAAAGGTGGTGAAAGCATACAAAACTAGCATTCAATGATCAATGTTCACCTCGACTTCACGGGTTTGACGGTGATAAGCCTGTTCACTTGCTGAACACTGCCTGCGAGAGTCGCAATCAGCTCACCGTCTCGTGTGAAAGTACCGTGGCCTCTTCAATAATAGGTATCGACCGGCGGAATAGATAAATGAATAATTAATTAATTAATGCAACTCTCATCCAACCTAATGCCGTTGGTAAGCTACAATTTAGAGGCTTTGGAGAAGTGATCGAAACAGGTCCGTCGTCCGTCGTTTTGAAAGTAACGAAATACGCGTACGCATGATAGTAGATCGAGTGAAGGTGAGGAGGCAGTGGCAGTAATTATGCTGATCTAACTATACTATTCGACTAGTAGATTCTTCGGGGCGATAACAATAGATTTCGCCGTGCGTGTTTGTATCTTTTGTGTATAGAGAGTACATACTCATGTATTGTTAAACGTCAGATGTGAACAAATTAATCTCACAATGATTCATCTCACAATGATTTTTCTGTTTCTCTATCCGACGGAAGCTCATGAAAACTATTGATTGCGTATAACTTTTTTGAATAACTATGTTGCGTACTGACCGCATGAATCCCGTAGTCGTACTGACTGCGTTTCCAGGGATGACGAACTGGTCGGATGCGTTGTCTCTGTCCCCTGAAAGTTCGAGGGCCGCGGGAGCAGCGCTAGATGGAGGAGAGGAGATATCCACACGAATAGCAGCCAAAGTAGCCATACTTCTGAATCAGATATCAGTTATAAGAAATTTGTGTAAGGGACGAACAAAGTTCAGTAAAAGTGATAATTTGGGCAAAGTACTTTTTCTGGGACAGTTTGTGATGCTGATACATTGTCAAAAATCTGTTTATTACAGTAGGTTAAAGATCACGTTTTTTTTTCCATCTATATCCCAATAATCGTTGGCGGCAAACTTAGCGCGGCTCTACTGCAGATGTCCAGAATGGGTCTAAACTCACTTACATGCCTAAAAACGATTAATTGTATCCTAAAGTGGTTAGGGATGACTTCGCTTAGGCATAGCGCGCTTTGGGACGTTCTGGGCTATCTGCCTCAATAACATTGTAATGGGAAAAGAACTATAGAAGTGTATATATTGAGCAAGTCGCTAACAATACCTATCATTTGCTCATTCGTTATCAAACTATAGATAGTCGCGAATGGAAACGCATCCTTATTCATACGCAGGATTGAGAAAAAATAATCACTTTATCAACTTAGCGAAGAAAAATGGGGAAAGGGCCATTACCAATGGAAATCAACATTTAATAGAGAAGAACATATACCAACAAAATACTGGACTACTAAAGGCAAACCAAAACAGTTTAATATAATTCTAGAAGATAGAAATGCAATTGTAGAACAGGTGTAATCGACAAAAGAAGGAACTGTTGATTCAATAATGATCATTAAACAATTGTTGGGAGGGAACGAGGCGCTGATTAGCCTCGGAGCAGAAAGCGAGTGGAAAATGAATAGCCAACTAATCCGAAGAGAGCAAACGGATCAAGCGCTACTCGCGGGCATTAATCGGAGCTACCGAAGATAAGTGCAAAAAACGATCGTAATCGTTTTGTAAGCCTGAATTCTGATGCAAATGAGTGCTCAGAGATAGCCGGCAAGCAGGACTACGGTATCGAAATGAAAAAAGGGTACTGTACCTAGCCGCGAGTTTTCGACTATGGGAAGGAGGAAAAAGTATTGGATAAAGGAGGCGGAAATAGAAGTACTATAGTTGCTCCTAACAAGGAGATTAATCGAAACCTCGATTATGAATCGTTCGAATGAGAACATACGAAAGATGGAGCGGAAGAAGGTTATACTGGAGATATGCACCAGAATTTAAAACGGGGGATAGACAAGAAAGAAAGGAAGGAGTAGAACAAAAAGGGGGCGAGAATTGGAGGAAGACATAAGACAAGAATGTGTATGTGTGGGCTATATGGGTTTGATGGAAGGATGTATGGATGGATCTAATCTCAGACAGGGTTCCTGAGACAGGATACGAGATTGAAGTGCAGGGCAGGGATGAGAAATGGTAACTTTATGGACATGAATTGATCGATTGGTTGTCTACGACATCGTGTGGGGAAGGAGTTGAGCTGAGACACAACAAGATACTACATGTTATGGCTAGCTTGTTGTGGATGGGAGCTAAAGTGATCGACAAGTGCGAAACGGAGTGCGCGATATGAGTCTACAGTAATCAGCGGGTTTCATGTGCATAAATGAATGGGAAGGGATCTAAGATGCTGTGCATGAAAGGGTGTATCGAAGAGGGGGATAACCGGGGCTTCATTATAGTTACAGTGGGTGTGGCAATTAATGCGTTTTTGCAACAAAATAAGTTGTCGATGGGGAAGGGGAACTACCAGGCATGCTTCTACAGGATCTCTACTGACTACCGTACCCCTCAAGTGTATGTTAGCATCATAACTAGCAGCTAGCCTAATTGCAGCAAACAAGTGGCTATATGCAAATAAAAGACTAGTGTTTGGATACCACAAACAATTAAATAGAAAAGTACGGTAGAGGACAATAGTCATATGAACAGTTGGAAAACACAATCATTAGACAAACTGATTCGCAGACTGTAAGCCAACAAACTGCGAAGACAAGGCATGGGAGTGAAGAAAGAAATTAATAAATCTGGAGTGAAAGTACGGTGAGGAAAAGGTGGGAGTGGAATCGATCGATTATTTTGAGTGTGATACTGAGATTACTGTAGTGCGTGGATTCGTGCGAAGAGAAAATTGAAGTCAACGACTACTATAGTGTATTTCTATTGAACCAAGAGGGTCAGATGTTCGTATGGAAATAGGAAAAGAGGAGGTGATTACAGTAAATAGGGTCGTGGTATGAATTAGAGGAAGGGGGGGGGGAATAGAGTGGAGGAAATACACTTATTCTCTACTCCTTCTGCTGTTCCTCGACAGCATCATCCACAGTCGGGCTATCGACGGGAGTTCCTTCGTCATCCTTAAATCAATGATGCATCACTAAAAATTCGTCTGTGGCACTAAAAGTCACATAAAACATCTTCAACGATTAAACTCTCTTATCGTTCCTGGTATTAATCAATATTACAAAGATAACCTTGGTTGCTGCTTCCTCAGTTCCATCAAGTCTCTGTCTGGGTGATTCTCTATCCCTATTGAAGGATCTTCCCCTGAATCCTCCACGTCCTCCTCGTCCTCCACGAGGAGACGAGAAACCACCGCGAGGCCCTCCACGTCCTCCGCTCGCGAAGCCTCCACCGCCCATCATAGGGTTCATCTACAAATCATATCATAACATGTGCGAGCAATAGTAATTCGACCATTCTCTATCCAATGAGAAAATACAAATAGGGGGTCAGTTAAACAATAATCTGACCATTGGTCCGGGAATGCCCATCAGTGTGGGCATACACATGCTTGCATCAAGCCAGGTCGATCGGAATCTTTCGTCTTGCTGCAGACCCGCTGGTCCGCCCATTCCAACAGCAGGCGAGGGAGGCATCATCGGGAACCCGTTGCCCATCGGGCCTAAAAGATATGTAATCACGTCTTATAATGCGCAAAAGTGAAGGAGATGCGAAGCAAAGTTAACATTTTTTGGTTAATTTTTCAGCACGAAGGGAATTAATGTACAATATTATTTAGGCAATATTTTAAGCTTCATTGCCCTATTCCCGCACAGAAGAAAGGCTAGGATAGAGAGAGAGAGGAAAACAAGATATGACGTTACCTCTCATCATCATTGGATGGACTGCACCGCGAGCTGCGGCAGCTGCCGCACCTCTCATCTGCATCTGCATATTGGGGATCTGCACTCCACCTCCTGCTCCTCGATATCCGTTATTTCCTCCACGCATACCGCCTGAAATCAGGTTTAACATCACTCCCTCACTTTTCTCATCATTTCGCTAATCTAAGAAACGGGGTTTCAATACCAGTCGGAAACTGATAACACATATCAGCGGCAGTAAAATCCAAAATGAATAGTTAACCGATAAAAGGCCCGTTTTTTTTTGCGAGAAAATCCCACTGACCTCTCCATCCACCACCGCCTCCTTGCATACCCTGCATGCCGAAGGGCATCATCTGCAAAATATTCAATATACTATCTCGCAAAAGGCCATTAGCACACGCCATAAATGCGCAAGCACTCACCGGGAATGCACCAGCATCTCCTCCCTGCTGAGCTTGAGCAACAGCCTCCGGAGGGGGGCCTCCTCTCCATCCTCCTCCTCCTCGATGCTCTCCTCCCGCATTAGTGCCTCCCTCACCACTCGAACGATCGACATAAGAACGCTCACCTGATAAATAATAAAATAACTTGATCTTCTTTGCAAATTTTTTTTACGAATATCAGCAAATTTCGCACCGAATCCTCCACATTTTTCGAGAAATTCATTCGGCTTGACACTAAAGCCTCCACATTTCTCCGCAAGTTCATTCGCCTTTGCACCGAATCCACCACAATTTTCGATAATATCAGCAGTCTTTGCACCAAATCCACCACAGTTCACGTCAAAGTGCTCATTGATTTCAACGTATTGTACGCCAAATCCTCCGCACGTCTCTTGGATCATGGCATCATTTCGTCTCGGTTTTTGATGCCATCCTGTCATCGGCGTCATATATTCCTCTATATTCACCTCCATTCCTATTGGATATTAGATGAGAGCCTACATTTTTTCCGTTTGTGGTCGATATAGCATAATGTGAGAATACAAGAATGCGAAAGATAATCGGGAGGTTCTCATCAGCCCAAACCCATTTCCTCATAACTCACCCCCTCTTCCTCTTCCCCTTCCACCTCCTCTTCCTCTGGGAACGCCTCCTTCTCGCTGTCCCCCATTCATTCCTCCGTTCGTGTCCATTCCAAACTGTCTTGTCCCTTCTACGCGGCCTCCTTCGGCACGTTCCTCAAATGGCAACGAGTTTAACAATTCCTTTAAATTTTACCGTGCATACATGTCCCATCCCCCTTCCTTTCCATTCCAGAGGGTACAATATCATACGTCTTCTTTTCACTTGCTATCAATCTCAAGTGGACTCAAATTCTCGTTTTTATCACTTCTCACGCGCGCTCTCTCTCTTACTGAAGAAGACGGGTTCCCCGAAATTGCTTTACTTTACCAGACCAGCCAAAATGGAATGACCTTCGCGCTTCTTAACTCTGAATAAAAAAAGGCAACATTAAGGTTCTCTTCTCTTCCCTTATTGTTAGGCCTAAGCACTAAGCCTGAAACATTACCTAATGTGTCTTAGGATTGGCTTGCCAAACAAGAATTTCAAAAACTTGAAAATAAATAATTCAATTATCTCTTCTTGCAAAGAATAGTTAATTGTTTTTCAAGAAATCGAAATTTCTTGAAATTCATTTCATTGTTTTTACATCCAAAAATCACATCGCTAGTTTGAGTAGTTGTTTGTGAGGCACTTTGACACCCTTCTTCTCAAAAAAATTAATATTCCTTGCATATTTTTGATATTCTTGATATTTCTTGGTTGAATTTCAAGAAAATTTCAAAAAAATCCATTTCTTACCAATATCATTCGTCGTCATTCGATTATTGTAAAGCGGTTTTATTCTTAACAAGCCAATCCTAATGTGTCTAAAGATAGGCTCAGTGTTAGGCTCAGTGTGTACCTAACAATAAGAGTCTTTTTGTTTTTATTCAGAATTAGGAAGCGCGAATGTCATTCCATTAGGGGCTGGTCCGGTAAAGTAAAGCAGCCGAGCCCCCCCCGTTTCCGCCGACAAATCAACAAGATCTGAATACCCATTCAAGTCGGACTGGTAAAGCCACGTGAGGGGTATGAACGCTTAAGATGTTTGGTATATCAGAATCCAGTCGATCTCTCGCTCAAAGGTTGGCTATTCGAGTATGGAGGAAGCGATCGAACAGAAGACTCCTGCACACCCTATTGCACCTGTGACATGGGTCGAAGATCAATTCCCTGACCCGAAACCCAGCAAAATTACTTTCTAAAATAGGAAGAACGGCTCCATGATACCCCAGCATCCAGAAAGGTACACTGATGAATATTATATTACATTGTATTGTATAGCATAGCATGTATATCATTGTATAGCATGGACGATCCGAATGCATCAAAGTCGTACTTGTGAATGCAATCCAAAACATAATATCTCAAATTTTCGACCTCTTCATTCTGCAAGATATCTGAAATAGCCTCGTACTGCAGCCATTTTGGACCCCATAACCATTATATTTTAAGTAGCACTTCGGGTCTACTAATTTGCCCCCCACCCCTTCTCTCCTCTCCTCTCCTCATTGAACAGCAATGAACAGGGTCAAATACTCCCTCCTCAGTATCCAACCTTGGCTCCTTGTGCCTTCTTCAGTCTCTCTTCCCACGAGAGAACAGATGCTCCTCCATCCTTGCTGTTGTATCCTCCATCACCTCTGGGCCCTCCTCCGCCTCCGCCGTGCTTGTTGCCTCCCATCGGAGAGAACCCGCCCATCGGCTTTCCTCCTGCAAGAAACATTTATACAATTCAAAATGTTCTCTGGTTTCTAGTGAATAGTTGTAAATTTGTATGCAGTCTCATACCTGTCCAGCACTGCCGGAATACAAAGTGCAGGACAAAGTACTTAGTTTTGCTCTTTTCCCTCCCACACCCCCCAAATAATCATCAAAATGTGTGTTGGTTTTCCTTTTTTTCTTTACCGGCATTTTTCCAAATTTAATGGTCGAAATGTATTATCATCGTCAACAGTAACTAGTCAGTATACTAATTTACAATTGGTAACGAGAAACCAGAAATATTTCTAGAAAAAAAAAGACGAAAAATCACTATAGAAGAGACGGATTCATCTTGACCGTGCTCTAAATAACCTTCTTGAGAGAGTCAAAACATACCCTTCTGATGCGCATTCTGCTGTTGATGCTGGCTCATATGCTGCTGCGGCGGAAGCATCATCAGCGGCTGTAGCAGTGGAGTAAGTTAACTACTTTTAAAAAAAAATTTCTCTCACCTGGGGAGGGTTCTGGCCTAGGTTCGTCGTCTGCCATGCATTCGTTTGGAACTTCTACAACAAAAATTATATGGCTTATTTATACCACCGGGCAGTCACCACGGGTATGCGGAACAATGCCTAACTTACAATTCCTTGCTGGGGATGATTCTTCTCGGGTGAATTCCACTCGCCGCCAGTAGTTGTTGCACCCGAATTATTGCCAAGAGCTGCCGAGGAATAAGACTGCTGAACGGTGGAGGTTTAATCTTCCAATGCAGCTCATCTGCATATTACTAGACGATTCTGTGAATTGGTTATCACATTGGGCAATCGTTTTTCTAATTTAAAATGCTCTCTCGACGATCAGAAGGATAACACAGGTTTCCTGTAAAAGTGTAGCAATGCCATCCACTAGGAAAAAACTTTGGGTCTCCGATTTCCATGAAAGTTGGTTGGTGGGTACCCTTAGGGGTCAGGAGGAGGTTCATCTCCTTGGTTTGGTCAATTATCGATTTTATCGATTTTTTGGTCCTAAAACTTTAAACGAGCATAACTAGCTTCATTTTGATCGCACAGCGATCTAAAATATACCATTGAATTGCTCTTGGAATTCTCTACAAAAAAGTCGAAGTCACACAATATGAAAAAAGTTGATCTTCCGCCTCAAAAATCGATAAAACCGATTTTTTGACCATAAAACTAAGTTTTTCTCGAAAATTTTGCCTTGAGGTACTCGAGATTATTTTTGCAATCGATTCTTCGGACCCGTTTTAGGGTCACCCTGTATTTCGTTTTTCATATCTCTGGCCTTGGGACCCCGAATTAGTACAGTAGATCAGAACATAGCCGATTTTTTGTGGAAAACACACTTTGCGTCATAACTCGCTTGAAAGTGTTCCAATCAAAAA
>LS486151.1:59330-74447 GCA_900490705.1 Pristionchus arcanus
AATTTCGACGATCGTTATTCGAATAATTCGAAAGTCTAGTTGACGGGAATTTGATGTCATTTGATTGCATCTGTTTTTCGTTCATATTTCCAATATATTAATAACTGTTGTGTCCTTGTCCGTTTGATTGTAAGCCGAACTGCTAACGTGTCGCGGTGTGTATATCATGAATAAGACTATAGTCGACTATACAACAATAACGCACATATGTATTTATTGTGAGCAGTAGACTTGCCGGTTCGGTATCAGCAATCCCGCGCAAGCGAGGCGGTATGTAAAGAGAGTGCGAAAATCTCGCACTGTTCCTTTCTCTCCCTTCCCCCCATTGTCCTCTATCCCTTTCGAGGTGCGGGATCTCGAACCGGCAACCTAGTGAGCAGTGATTTCTAGGTTGATTTCGCCTATAGCTTGACGTTTCGAAGATGTCGGGCTTCAAACAACAGACGCCCGTCTCTCAGCTGATCAGAACAGGCAAAGGAGGAGGCGGAGTTGACGAGAGGAAGACGCGAGATTCTTTCCGCAGAGAGAAGGTTAGTATATGAATGATATTGCAAACAACGTACATTTATGTTCGCTGTGTGTAAGCCCAAAAGAAGCCCCTTGATTAAAGCCTAAATTAAGGATCTCGAAGAGGACCGTAAGCTCGGACTCGAGCCTGCCTGCGTCGACGTCGACTCTGGTCGTGACATCAACCCGCACATCCCGCAGTTTATCACTCAGACACCCTGGTATGTGCCCGCGGAAGGACCCACACTCAAGGTTTGTGTTATTTCAAATATTTTGTCATATTATTTACTATTCCTTATCGTTTTTGAATTTATGTACCATATGAATTGATTTACCATATGCCTTCTTTGCCCTTTGTCCAACTCGAGTAATTATAGCATCAACGTCCACACTGGGAGCGCCAGCAAGAGGTTGACTCAGGCGTACACGATTGGTATAGCAGAGGAGTAAAGGGTTTGCCATTGTTATCTCTTGTTCAATTTGTTACCAATGGTTTTCGCACTTATGCGTATGTTTTAAATTTGCTTCTAGAAACGTCTTCGAAGCCAGTGAAGTTCAAACCCGGTTCCTGCGATAACTGTGGTGCCACTACACACAAGAGAAAGGATTGCTTCGAGCGTCCGCGAAAGCTCGGTGCAAAGTGATCAACAAATCCATTGAAGTTTTTTTATTAACAAGTTTCCAGACACACTAACGACGACATCGCTGCAGACGATTATGTGCAGCCGAAGATTCGCCTTACCAATTGGGAAGCTAAGAGGGACAGGTACGGTTTGTTTTGTGCGTGAACCGAACTGAGAATAAGGCGATCATGGTAATATTCTCGGTTATGTTGATATTGAAATACATACTGTTCAGATGGAATGGTTATGACAACGCCGCCTACAGTGAAGTAATTAAAGAACATGAGAAGCAGGAGGAAGTAAGAAAGATCATCAAGGATCAGAAAGTAAGTTCCTAGCTCTGAACTCCTATTTAAGGACTGAGATGGTGTACAGATAGACACGTTTCTAGATTCACAAAAGTGAATGGTGCTCCAACGCATCCAGGGGCAGTTTTCCAGCTCCTTGGCGAACTTTCAGTGGAGATGAGCCATACTCTTCGTCCTCTGCACATTTTTTGACAGAAATTTGGCTTCATTACTCGGGCTATCTTCCGCTAGTAGACCGGGAGCTCCTCAAACGTTCGAAAATTTCTTCTATGGGAGCCCCTTAACCAGATGATCAAGGGGGTATATAGCCCAGAAGTTCTGCCCACTAATATATAATTTATTTTATCGTCTCCATTACAGCTTAAAGAGGAAAAGGCAGCTGCAGAAGCGGCTAAGGAAAGGGTTGAGAATAGTGCGGACGAAGGAACGGATGAGAAGGTTAACGTTGCTCCTCTTCCGAGATATTAATAACATGATTATTTGAGATAGGAGAAGATAAAGGAGAGGGAGATGAGGATGACGAAGATAAGTATGCAGAAGACGCAGACATGCAGACTAGTGTGGACATGGATTCGAGAACCAGGATCACGGTAAGTTTGGGATATGCGTATCCAGAGTGCTAGATAAGTTCTCTGATCGTATCAGTTTCTAAATTATACTCGTACAGACTGGATTAACAATCTGGCATCCCTTCGTGAGATAATATTGAGACTTGTGACATGGCTTGATATGGAGTGTATGGTTACGATCTCGGAATTTATGGCTATTGAATTGACCATTCATTGACCGTGATATTCAAATGTACCACACACCTTCGTCAGGTGAGAAACCTGCGCATTCGAGAAGATACGGCCAAGTATCTGTACAATCTGAACGAGAATGCACCATACTATGATCCAAAATCTCGTTCGATGAGAGAGAATCCTTTGGCTGGAGTGAAGGGAAAGGAGCAGCAGGCAGCCAAGTTCAGTGGAGAGAATTTTGTGAGGTGAGAGATCACGCAGGATTCGAGAAATTGTTTAATTATTATATTCACATTTAAAAAAAAGTGAGGAAAATATTCCTTTTTTTTGCCCGAGGTCCTCAGCAAAAGTATCCAATTCCTCACATTCTCCATCCCCATTGACAAGCCCGAACTGATAGACACCTATTGAAGAAATTTCGAAAACAGAACCCCATTTACAAATATGAACACACTAATACTGGTAATAAAGACAATTGAAAGGTGACATCTCAGGTACTCCGGCGAAGTGGTGGCGGCGAACGAGGCTCAAGTATTCGCTTGGTCAGCTAGATGCCAGGCAAGGATTATTTTTTTACATTACTTCTTCACACAACTCCGCAAAAATTGCAAAACAAATATTCGTTAACCTGAATATGTAAGAAAACAATTATTTGAGGGAATTGATGTACATGCACTCGCTGAACCTACGAAGCTCGAACAGCTGCAAAAAGACTTCAAGTCGGAGAAAAAAGATGTGAAAGAGGAGACAAAGCAGGTGAGATACAGTGATGGCTTCCCATAAGTATCCGTTTGAAAGAACTTCAACATGAGGAATTTCTGGCGAATGCCAAGAGGGATTTGTGAAGTATCCTTCTAGGGTTGATGTGTTTGAGTTTCAATACTGATGTTGAACAGAGATATGCATTTCAAATTGATTGACTTTTTTGTTATTTTTTTGTAACAATAAACTATTTTATAATTTATTTTTAGAAATTGCTGGAGAAGTACGGCGGTGATGAACATCTGCAAGCACCTCCGAAAGAATTGTTGCTGGCTCAATCAGAGGCATATGTCGAATATTCGAGAAAGGGAGCCATAATCAAAGGAGAAGAACGGCCACTGATCAAGAGTCGATTCGAGGAAGATGTGTATGTAACTACTTAAAACATAATTAATTGGCTGACGATGAACATAACCATACGCATTTACAATTTAATTATATTCTACTCGATCTCTTCGTTCAAATCTATAAGCGAGTTAACAGTGTGAAGAAAGGGTAGAGTGTTCAGAACAACTCGAATAATGCACTCATTTTGTGTTATTTTTCAGGTACCCAAAAAACCACACGGCCATCTTTGGATCTTACTGGGCAAATGGACGATGGGGATTCAGGTATGACGATAATTGTATGGTATTTTGTTTCTCCTACTTACTCACATTTGTCTGTTCACTGATAATTCGTCATTTTTTCTCATTTGTTACACGTGCTGAAATGAACATTAAAACATTCCTCTCCGTCACTCTCCTTCTCGTTTTGAGGTTCATTTCACGGCTCCACAATCTATCAAGTTGTTTTGAATAATGTTTTTCCAACTCTAATGTGATCTGTTCAGATGTTGCCACTCTTTCGTGAAACAGTCTTATTGTATCGGAGAGCAGGGCTATGCAGTGAATGATGAGATGGCCGCACTTCCGAATGTGACCATGAAAGAGACGAAGGGTGCGATTCTGTTACCATCATATATTGATCACCTTTGATCACTGTTCTTGTAAGATCTGGTTACATAGGTGTCTGACCCCTTTGGACATGCCGTCTTTTTATGCGCGTATATACAATGCATATTGTAGGAGAACCGAAGGAAGAAAGGAAGGATGAAGTGAAGGAGGAAGAAGAGACAAATGAAGCAAAGAAGGATATCTCGAGTTCATCGTCCTCTTCATCGGACTCTTCATCTGATGACTCGGAAGAAGAGAGGGAGCAGCAAAAGGTGCGATAGACTCGTAGTATACTACACACATTTATGTACCAACCATGGCGGTTATCAATTTTTTTCACAAACTGATCAATCTTAGACCAATATTTATATAAACATTATTGCAGAAAAAAAGAGAAGAAGAGGCGGAAGAAGAAAAGAGAAGATCGGAGAGAGAAGCAAGAAAGAGGGACAGGAAAAGAGAGAAGAGAAAGAGGAGAGCTGAGAAGATGGGAGGAAAGAGGAAGAGGAAGAGGTTTATTTTACATATAATTTTGTTGTATTTTTATGGGCGGCGAATCGGATGGGAACTATTTTCTTTGATCAGTGATGTATCAGTTGCCTCTCGCCTCCACCAATTTCATCCAATCTAGTATCGTTCTATTACCATTGAAAATGAGGCTGAGTTTGCTTGGAGACTATATTGAATGGCAATAAATAGAAATGTTGGAGGCACAACTCTAATTCGTCGTCCGATTCGGCCGATTCATCTGCTTCTGAGAAGGAAGAGGACAACACTGAGGATGCGAAACTACAAAGAGAAGTGGCGAAAGCTCTCAAGGAAGAGAAGAGAGCCAGAAAGGAAGCGAAAAAGGTAATCAATGAGGAATTGGAAATATTGAATAACTGCGATAAATTATTTTGTTACAGAACGAAAGGGATCGTAAGTACAACACCACCTACGAATTCAAGAAGCCATCTGAGCTCGAGGTCGAGGCTTATAAGCTCACACAGGTATAAAGTTGTCTATGTAAATTAACATCGTCAAAATTACCAAAATAAGCCTACTGTTCGAGATGGCTACCTATTATCGTGGACTTTTCAAAACACACTCGTGTTTTTACAGAGACTTTCTGACTTGAGAAAATTCAATAAGGGACATAGTATTGCGTCATTTTAGCAAGACGGGCTTTTCATGAGACGAAAGTTCAATGAGTGGGGCGTCACTCAATTAAAGAATTAAAGATATATCTTGATAAACCAAAGTCGAAATGCCATTTTGAATACTTTGGATGTTGATTATTTTTCATGCAGTTGTCATGAGTAGGAAAATATACTAAACGTGATCATGTGTAAGGTTTTAAGGAAAATTCGCACAATTTCCCATACCCCATGGCAGAGTACGGAGCGTTTGAGATACAGTTTTCTAACAAATGTCAATTTTGTAAGCTCAATTTTGGACTCGAGTACGAGTACGCTTAGGGCCTTTTTGTCATTATTGTTCAGAAAATCTTTGCACGGTCCATGTGGGCCTATCTAAATTCTATCAGGTAGTATTTTTTTTTAAAGATGTTGCACCCTAAATATTTCATGCATAGGATGTAGCGTTTTGTTGTAGAGTATTCAGCGATGGAATTGTAGGTGCACGCCGCAGATCCGATGGCCAAGTTCATGGAGGAGAAGAGGAACAAATGAACGAAGAGTGGTACAAACGAGTGTTTATTGTTTCACCTTTTGTGTGAATATTCGTTTATTTTTAATGTTAATCTCAATCAATAAATGTATTACTGTTATTTGGATGTCATGTTGTACACGTGTAGCGAGCACTTCTTTATCTCTTCTGAATAAACTTTTTAAATCGCTAAGACGGTAGATTGTAGATGCCACAAGAGGGTGAAGATTGGATCGACACTCTAATGAGAGTTGATGAGAACATGAGCGGAGCGATAGTGCTCCCATTACGGTAGGGGATTACGTGATCTGTAGTACGGCATTCATTATGGATTTTGGGGTGCTTTCTAGTGCAATGCACATTAATATTTCACGGACTTTTTTTCTCGATAGACGCTTGATCTTGTGCTTAAAAAATAGGTAATCATTTAATAAGTAATCATTCCTCGGCAAGATCAACAGAACCTTAAAAAATATATATATTCGAGGCACAAAATGGCGTCTTCCAAAGTCCGCCGTTGGGAATACCGTTTTTATAGTGGTTTTTGAAAAAAAGGAAAAAAATCTTTTGTCTTGTTCAGAATTCCCTGCATCATCAGGTCCTCTCATGCAGACTCTCTGACTCTGCGTTTTCCTTTAATGTGTTTGCTGCGAAGGATATAACGCATAGTCAGAATAGTTTTAAATTTGATACCGTTCAGTGCACGTCCGCTTCTCAAGTTAATTGAGTACGCAGTTCACGGATTTCCGTGGATAATCGTATCTTCCCTCACTGCAGTATTCGCATACGCATATCGGTTTGTACCTATTGTCGTTCGGGGCACCTTCTCTTTATGTCACACATACACTCACAATTGTTACAGATGGAACGAGAATGTTCAATACGGATTGTTGGTGCTGAACATAGGTGATTGATTTATTGTCTAAGAAATTAATTGATGATATGGAGTAGGGTTGCAAGTTCGGTATCGGCAATCCCGCGTGAGCGAGGCGGTATGCAAAGAGGGTGCGAAAATCCCGCAATCTTCTTTTCTCTCCCCTTTCCTCCTGTTTCCTCTCCCCATTTTGAGATGCGGGATTTTCGCATCCTTTTTGCTTAACGCCCCTCTCGTCCGGTAATAACGAAACCGATCTCGAACCGGCAACCCTAATATGCAGGTCTGCTAGTGGATCTGGCTGCAGTAGGCCTGGTCAAGATAATTGTGCAACGGGAACGCCCTGTTGAGAATGTTGACGATCAGGTAGACGGTATATATTTTCATTTCCAACCGGGAACCGTAAATGTAATATATATGATCATAAAACGTTCCTATTGATTCGAAAATGTGTATTATGCGCACTGCTGGGCTATATTCCGGCGTGGCCATCTGAGCGCGGGGCTTCTTACAGTAAAAAAAGCTTGAAACGTTAGAGGCCCTCGTTGTCTGAAATATTTTGAGCCCCCCCCCCTCCCCCAGTCAGGTTGGGAAACTTATCTCGGGTTTCTCGTGACTACAGGCATACCAATACCCTAACCACTAGTATGGAAATGGTTAGGGTACTGATTTACCTATGGTGACGGTATTCGTATACCAGTAGTCACGACTTCAAATCAGTTTCACCGTATAGAGTTCCCGTTATTGACTCAACTGTAATGAATTATTGTACTCCTGTTCCATTCTAATACTATTTTTACTTTGTTTCACCGTTATTTCACCGAAATAGCATAAATATTATAATTATACCAGTAGTCACGACGGGAGTATTTGATCGATTGTAGCATCTCATACAGTATCCACGGGAGGGCTTAGCAGTCGGTTGTCTAAACTGGGAGTAAAGGTACGGTGTCGTGTGCAACTGAGTGGCAATTTATACCGTTATATGCTGTGTGATGCGTGCACACCGATCAAAAGAAACCATCGCATGTTCCGTGCGTTGAAAAATACGCTGAAGACGGAACTACCTTTACCTTTTGTTGTACAGTATCCTACCGTACACAGAAAGGACACGGTAGTCACATCCAAAACGCGTTCAATGGTGGGATCGTAGTAGACGGTATCCACGCTCGAGAGGCTTATGGACAGCTAGCTATAGGCAAGGCGTGTGCGGGTCAAAAAGTATGTAAGCAATGTCAAAAGCTTCGATGTGGTTTTTTCTGCCATTTCTTTATCAAATGGCCCCGTCCAGTTATAATGGAATAGGAGTGGGCACGAGAAACCAGAATAGGCCATCTTGTATATCAGTGTTTTGCGTAAGATCTTTCATGACGCCACTGCTTTCTCTAACAGTAAAAGTATACGGCCTTAAAGAAAGGTGCCTTTATTAGATATCAATGGAGTAAAAGAAGAAAAAAAAGAGTTTTTTTTTGTCTTCGCATATTTCAATGCCAATTCCCTTGATGCAGATCTTCGAAGCACCTATCGCAGACCAATACTCCTTCCCATCGGGACACACTTCACGTGCTACCATGCTGGGCGTACTTTTGTAAGCAGTATTTTTACGAAGCAAGTATTATGAATGAAAAATGAAAGAAAAAATGCTTGAAACCGGCGAAATGGAGATTCCTAGAATATCGAACGGTTGTATTCACTACATGCGTTCTGATATTTGCTCTACACTTCTATGGTCATTGCAGAAGCTACTTCTTCCCTCGATTAACTCCTATCGGAGTGGCAGTTCCATTGATGGTAGCTTATTCACGAGTGGCCATGGGGAGGCACTATTTCACAGATGTTATTGGAGGTGAGAAGTAGGGTGGGCATGTGAATTTCATGCGATCTCTCAGAATACGTCTGTTATATGAAGTATCACTTGAGGACTAACACTTGGCGGATTGATTGGTGGTCTTGTTCTTCTCACTCCCATGGCTGTCAATCGATGGATGAAGAAACTTTTCTCATGAGATGTATCGTATTCTAACTTTCACTTATGCGGTGTTAAAAGCCGTGAAAAGATAGGATCGTTGACGACGAACCTGGTAAAAATATGCATGAAAGATCCTACCTCTTCTTGCTTTTTTAACACCCTCTCCACCCTGTCAAATGTTACACTGTGGCGCATGTTTGTACTCTTCATTATATTGTGAGGCTATAAGTTAAATCAATTTTTATCATATGAGTGAATTGTATTGTTAGGCCCATTTTGCTTCAAACTCAACGTACGAATAAACGAATACTACGAATTTACACTAGTTTTTCGTTTAAAGGAGGAATAACATGAAGATTTTGGTGACTAAAAAGTCAGCGTCATATCAAGAATTACAGAGAATCATTCATATCAGAACATCCATGCTCTCTCCTTCTCGTTTGGCCGGTTTCATTCGTTGTTCTTCGCAATCGATTGCGTGGTAATTAAAGTTACCCAACCAGGACAAATTATCGCTTGAATGCGCGCGAAAACCGCAACCGTAAAGTAGCGACCAAGCAATGAATGACTATATTTTTAAATGAATTGAATCAAGTTTATTGATTAATTGTTATTTCATTGTTGAATCTGGAAAGGTAAATGCGGAGTCAGTGAACCGCAGAAAGTGAAAGTGGGCGGAGTCACAGCGATAATCAATTAAGTCTCCCCATATTCGAGTTTGAATTGCGCGCGGTTGCCTGGATCAATCCCGGAACAGACCTGTGTTCCAGGCCGTTTTTTAGGGTTATTATCGATTTTCTGATTTTTTTAATGCGCGAGCAATACTAATTCGACCATCCTCTATCCAATGAGCAAATAAAAATAGGGGGTCAAAATCGTCGGGTAACTTTAAAGAATCATTTGCGAGACGTCTTGGAAAATGGGGAATGAAGAATCAGTGATTGAAAAACCTCCGCAATCGATTGCATTGTTGTCAGAATGTTACTTTTCAATGTCTACTAGGGAGGACAGCGGCTATAATCGATGATGTGCAATAGAGGAAATCATGAAATTTTTCATATTATCTTTGGCTTATTCGAACATGACGAATGTGGTGAACTTTTCGCCGAAATCATCGTAAAGTGTTTTCAGAAGACACAAAATAAACACCTGAAGAGAAAAAAATCGAAAACAGCACGATTCTTCACGATTCTTCAATCGGGTAATAGAGCTTGGGCTATATTTTAGCAAGCGATTATGACTTCCTAAAATGGGCCAAAATGAAGCCTTCATTTTGTAATTTCGCAAACATATTCTCTCATTGATGCATGATTTCAGATTTTTCTCATCACGGGAATGGTATTTTTTAAGACTTTGAAAATCTAATTACGAAATTTTAGGAATTCCCGTTGCAATGGTTCGAATTCCTTTAAACTTCGCAGGATTGTGCACTAACACTCTCTAATTTTACCTGTTCGTTCACTCCAAACCGTGGAAATTTATCTCAATTTTGAAGAGAGATATGAGGTTTTGAAATTTACTTCCAAACTTGTGAGCGGTACTGTAAAAAGTACCGCTCATAAAACTTGAATTCCATATGAAAATCCAATGTTTCTTTTTAGGGGTCTCGGTCATTCAGATTCGCAACATCACAATTCGGGTTCTACGGAAACTATTAGGAACCTACTGTGCATGTAGTATTAAATACGCTGAAGTAAGTAAGTGCTTGACGCGCTAGAAGTGTCCGGTCCATTTTATGGTGAGCACAGCTGAGCGATCACGTTTTTTTCTCTACCTTACCTCGTATCATTTAGTTTGAAATACAGTTAGCCTGCCATTTTCCTTGCTCTCTATTCAAAAGTCTCCGAATTGTACGAATTTATCATCATCATGTCCATTTTCCAAGTCCCCTATTTCTCAGTCCGTCTCTTTCCCACTTACCTCTCATGGGCTGAAATGATATAATACGAGGCTCTTAATATATGTGTCTGCATTTGCTGATTATCAATTGTACCCTAGGGGGTTGCTCCATCCCTCCATCTTCGCCTTCATTCCGCCAATTCTCTGTGTACATCCGCGTCGCGTCTTTTTCATAAAACTGGCTTGAGAAATTATTTGTGGAAAACTGTTTTCGAGAAAACTTCAGTAAAAAATTTTGACTTGGAAATTTGCAATTTTAAGTCAGTTTCACCCTTCTCATTTTTCGTCTCCTTGTTTCCATCCCGCCTATTCGAATCCGCGTCGTGTGTCCCCTTCGTTGTTGTTTTTCAATACCACCTTCTCTTACCCCTCTGTCTGATGTATTGCACAATTTCACTCGTTCACTCCCAACCCTTCGCCCAGTTTACCACCATGAAATTATTGCTTAATAATTGATAAAAAAAGTATCTTTTACAACTAGGGGAATCTCAAATTTCCGGAGGACAGAAGCGAGCGCGTCGCGATTAGTGAGAGAGTAAGGGGAGATTGGAGACTAATCCAATTGGTGAGAGTCGAGCCCATTCATTCTACACCGCGCGCACCTAGTGGAGCTGCCGTCCGCAGGAACTAGTATTCTTCTTTTCTTCTCTATCATGTCACAACACTAGTAGATATATTTACGTATATAGGCGCATGGTAAATTCAAATAAATTTGTCTGTTTTTTTTCTTTTTAGCAGTCATCAACACCAACCCATTTTATTGATTGATTAAATGATTTAACAGATTCAATGGCTAACCTGCACACCATCACGATATTTCTACTCCTTTTTGGATGTGCGAAGACACAATACATCGTCGAAGTGGTGTGTAGTATTAAAAACGCACACATTTTCACTTTCTTTCATGTGATAAAACATTGGTGGGGGCAGCAAGAATCTAGGTATACGCCCACCCTCACAATCATCATTATTTTTTTCTTCATCTGATTAAGTACGGATTATTGTTCATAGACCATGATTGTGCTCGGAGTAGAGATGTTATAAAGGGGGAAAACGACAAATAAAGGAGGAATCTATGTTCTTCTTCACGAAGAATTTTTAATTCTTTGTGATGAGTTGTTCTTCACGAAGAACGATAGTTTCCCCGTGAAGAATATGAGAGCAAAAAGGAACGGGTAACCCCATATCTAGTTATCTACATGTATATTTTTCTTCACTTTGATAGCCTTCGTCGTTTTGATCACAGCAGTATCATGAATTCTGTTTCAGTTGGAGCCGGCAAAGTTGGGAGTGAGAAGAACAGTGCAACGGTGCGATGCAACAGGCGCCAATTTCGGAGCTGATGTATGTATTCGTATTTTATTGTTAAACTATTCTAAGTTAAAAATAATGTAGTATATTAAGGTGATCCCATTCACATTCGGTCCTATGGCTATTGGATGCGCTCTAACAGTAACACCCGACGATGCTTGCAAGCCAGTGAAGGTAGGAAAGTGTTTTAATATGAAACTTACCGAATAAATGCGCTCACTTTGAAATGCTTTGGTTTCAACATCGCAACTACGACGTTACGAAAAAACACTCTTCATTTGCTCTTCATGGAGAAATAATTATGGACTGTCGATCGGGATGCCTGAGCATCCCAGGAATTTTTTTTTTGCAAAGTATCGTAGTCTCTTTGATGCATGAATCGTTTTATTCGACACTTTTTGAAATTCAAAATATTACTTATGAGACCGTTTGCGAAAGAATCGGACAAGAGTTGGCACAGCTCAAAAATCTCGATTCTCTGAAACGGTGTGATCTGGGGCTCTCTCTGATGACGATGGGCATATTCATTTTACATGTTGACCTCCAGTTGGCTCCAGAAGGCTTGACGTCGAAAACAGAATTTCGAGATTTCCTCAGTTTCCAGAAGAGCTAAAATTAAGGGAGTTTGGTTCCCGAGGTAGAATTACATGCCGATCACGGCTGACTTCTTTATTTTTCATGATTTTGAAAAATATTTTAACAAAATGAAAGTTTTCACAGAGTTAATTATAAACAGGGAGAGTACCCTAGATCGGACCGAAATGATGCAAGGATTCCAAATATGTTTTTAACTTTTCATTGAAGCGTGCAGATAAGGTTTTATACAGAAGATAGTTTACTGGCTTGTAACTAATTCGTGGCATCCTTCCACCTGTTCCGAATTTTTATCGACTTCCGAACTTTTATCGATTCGTGTCTCCTTCCCGAGGGAGGCGAGAGAGTATGGGGAATGGAGAGATTACAGAGACTGGGAAGGGGTCAAGGTAGAGGTAAGGTTGACTCGCGTAGATAAAAAGATCGGAAGTCAGCAAGTGGAAGGAACGTCAAATTTACTTACAAGCCAGTAATCTATCTTTTGCATAAAACCTTATCTGAACGCTTCAATGAAAATTTAAAAATATATTTGGAATCCTTGCATCATTCCGGTCCGATCTAGGGTACTCCCCCCTGTTTATAATTAACTCTGTGAACACTTTTATTTTGTAAAATTATTTTTGAAAATCATGAAAAATGAAGAAGTCAGCCGTGACTGGCATGTGATCCTCGGGACCTCGGCTACCTCGGGAGCTACCTCGGGAACCGAAATCGTCTAATTTTAGCTCTTCTGGAAACTGACGAATTCTCGAAAAACTGTTTTTGACGCCAATCCTTCTCGAGCCAACGGGAGGTCAACATGCAAAATGAATATGTCCATCTTCATCAACACCCTCAAGAACCCCAGATCAGACAGTTTCAGAGAATCGAGATTTTTGAGCTGAGACCTTCAGATTTATCTGATCCCTTCAGATTTGTCCGATGCATTGGCCTCTTATAACGTAACGCAGAGTAGACCTGTTATGCCGAGTTACTCGGCGCTCGCGAGTAAGAATGAAAAATCCACTCGCGAGTACCAAAACACTCGCGATCGATTTTGAATTTTTCGCTTGCGAGTGGCCGGTCTAAACGAGTTCGAATGAAACCAAATCGCCGAGTGCGAGCGCTCGAAAAATGGAACTCGAGCAAACAGGTCTACCGCAGAGTCTCCACCCCTTACGGGTGAGTCGCGGTGAGTCACGGAGGGTCACCTAAGGTCACTCCGACTTTGGAGCAGCCGTCGACCCCTTCAACATGTATACTTTTCTTTTCTTTTTGGTCATGGTCTCATCTTAGAATGGCCGATCGATCTGTGCAATCAGATCATTGAACTTCCAACTTGATCTTTGATCTCAGGTAGTCGCTCTTTTACCCCTTCCCTCTCCCCTCGACTCATTTGCATCATTCAGCTTCCACCATCTCGTGATCAAATTAAGCGGTCCGCCTGTCTAGGCAAATGAGGGTAGGGGAGAGGAGAAGGTAAAAGAGCGACTACCTGAGATCCAAGATCAAGTTGGGAATTCGAAGATCCGATTGCATAGATCGATCGGCCATTCTGGGATGAGGCCATAGCCAAAAAAGAAAAGAAAATTATACATGTTGAAGGGGTCAAAAGCTGCCCCAAAGTCGGGGCGACCTTAGGTGACCCTCCATGACTCACCGCGACTCACCCGTAAGGGGGGGGGGAGAACCGGGGGGAAGTTAATTAATTATTTTATGTTAATATTTAACATGAATAGATGCTGAATCGAAGGCCGACAACGGTGATTACTGTGCCTAATCATAGTCTTTCAGATGAATCATATCAATGATACTACGTGCCTCGTCAATTATGCAGTCGTGCCCAGAGGCAACTGTAACTTCTCAGAAAAGGTTAGCAGTTGAGATCAATATAAATAGAATGTCTAAATAAGTGAGAAAAAACTAAACAGATCGATAAATATTAATTGTAACTTGAGCATGCTCGGCTATGACTAACGCATGATAACACTTCTTTAATCAGGATTCCCGTTCACCATCTATTTCGTTTCTAATTTTTTTTGTTAGATAAACATGAAAGCTCACTGTCCCTTCAGGCATACTATGTTCAAAATACCTCATCTACTCGCGGATTCGATGCCCTCATAGTCTACAATAGCGAGGGAAAGGCTCCAGTGGAGATGGCCGGGGGCAAATTCGCGGAAGCGGTAAGCATCATCTCCATGATTAATTTTACTGTGAGACAGGTTAAAAAATTGGCAGTTAGGATGATTCTATCACGTTTAAGATGTTACAAAATGTTAAATATCTAACCTTCGGATACTTGTTTTAATTTTTGGTAATGTTATGAAAAGACAAATAATTCTAATCTGATCTGCAGGTTAAAATTCCCGTCGTCATGATCAGCTACAACTGTATGATGGGTCTACTCGAACGATATCCTGCACAAGACGGGTACGTCAAATTTTTGAGTGGGCATAGTATAATAGTTGTGCTCCACCGTAAACGCGGGTAACCCGAAGTAACTGCGGGTGACCCGGGGTGACTAGGTGACGAACAATGCCCCATGACTGTCTACAGACTCGAGGTCAAATCATATCATCAAGGCATTCATTTCCGATTGATTCATGTAGAAAATTGGGTAGGCTATACGATTGCGACATTGCAACGTTGCAACGGTAAAGGGGTGGGTAGCAACGTTGCTACCCGTCTAAGGAAGGGCAGAGATAGGCGCGAGAGCGTGCGAAAATGAGAGGGTCATCCCTTCTCTCGTTGCAACGTTTAAAAAATGCTCCGGCCATCATTTATCTTTCATTGTTACTCCCATGTCGATTTCTTATTTACCTTTTCATAGGTACGCCGTGCAAATCAAGTTGTCGCCTGGATATTACGATCTCTTTCGATATCTTATTCCCTTTGTCGTCGTCATCGGATTCTGTTTCATTGTTCTGCTTGCCAGCTTGGTGAGTAGCAGGGGGGGGGGG
>LS486154.1:0-38336 GCA_900490705.1 Pristionchus arcanus
GAGGGTCCAACTACTTCTATGCCATCGACCCTACTGACGACTGAACAGGCTGAATCAACTATATCAGCATAAACTTTTTTTGTTATTTATTTGTAATTGATCCACAACATTTAGCACTTGGAATGGAGCAAGATCTCATTTGTATCAATACGTGTTTATCGCACTTGTAACTGATGACCAATACATATTATCACACATATTCTTTTACTCTTCGCCGTCTTCAGTTTCGGGCTCCTCGGTAGTGGGCGGGTTGGTCACAGAATCAATCTCCCTAAAATTATTCCTTATCGATTAATTTCTTCTCCGCCGACGGTTTTACGTGTATTTGTAAATATCTTAAGTATGATAAAGTTCGTTCTAATATATCTCACTTGATGAAATCTTTCACTTCAACAGAATTGATGGCCTCGAGCAAGTCTTTGTATCTGAAATTGAGTTTCAATTGCGAATCACATTCTATATTTATCCATCGGCCTTTTTTCATTTACGCACAAGTGGCTAATAAGGAGCAATTCTCTAACATTTATCAGAAAACAATAAAATCTTCATTTCAAATTCACTATGGTACACAACAAGATTTTTTGTGTATATTTTAAATACCTCTCATCATTGGTGTTTCCTTTCACAATCGCTCGGTTGAGAAAGTGCTTGCAGTCTGTTAAAACGCTTTTTTTTTCAAGATTAGACCATATTTCAATATTCTATTCTCAGCTCGATTCTGAGCAAAAAAATGAATGAAAAATGCTGTAACTGCGAGGCTCATTGTGCCCTAATCATTTTTTTCCGATTCATAAGGGTCAAACTATTATACTATCTCAGACTAACGTCCATGTGGAACGCCGTTGCATTTGTCGATTCTTTCCTTCACTTCATCGCCTGCTTCGAATTCCTCTGCTAGGGCTCTCGCCTCGAAGAACTGCACGGGTCTGCAATTAAAATTAATTTTTTTTTTAATTCAAATTATTTTTTAAAAACTTTTCATAAGCAATCAAGAGTCGCAAAGAAATAATAACATACGCAATCTTACATTAAATTTACTAACTTGAATTACTAATGTACGGTGTGAAAATGGGATTTACCTTTCCGCAGGGGAGTAGTGGAACGCCGTGGCTACGGCGCAGATGGTGACGAGAGGAAGCAGGAACTTCATCTGAAATTTGGGAGAATAGCAATCTCGGGTATTCTCCCCACTGGAGGACAGAGGCGACGGCCGATCGGCATGTTGTTAGCGCAGTAATGGAAGAACTAAGTAAACTAGGCTATCTGAACGATAAATTCGCCTCTTCATTCCACATGATCTCTCTCATCAGTCAAAAATATAGCAGTGACGAAAATCTCTGAATTCGCATTGTCCTAGTTAAAATCGATGACAGGGAAAGCGGCGTAATTCAGAATCAAACGTAAGCAAATCGAAAAAGTAGAACTTTATACTTCTTCACTTCTCCCCTGCTCTTTTATAGCGCCCCGCTCAATTGGTTCTTTGCCATTTCAACTGTGAATGCCAATCTCCTTCATCTCTCAATTACGCCCTTGCCCATTTGGAAATCTTGGTGATGATTCATTCATTCTGTGCACTGCGCCTCTTCCAATCCCGAATTTCCAGAAAAATTTTTTTTAATTTTTAAATTACAATTTTTATAATTTAAAAAAAATTTATCTTCGATCAAAGACAAATTGATAGGAAACAGTACAGAATGGCGCTCACGGGTATTACGGTATTACACATCGATGACAAGAACAGAATTCATGGTAGAACGGGGAAACAAAGCGTAAACACTGTTTGATTCTGGCTAGAACGAATGACCAAGGTGCTAGGAGTATATTATCGGGCTGGCTACGGGGCTAACTATGCGGTGTATTAATGCACGAATCAAGTTTAAGATCGTCGGAGATGGGCTTGGAATAACCGGTGTGATCGTTGATCTTTGATCTTTACGAGTACAGAATCTTCACGGGCACTCGGTTGTCCGCGGCGATGTACTGAAAATTTATAAATAAATTTTATTTATTTATTTTAGAAAATAAATGTAATTAATTAATATTAATTAGGAACGAGCTACCCACATCGCCGAGGCCGAACATCTGGGGCAGGGAGACGGGCGGGCTCAGGGCCGCTGGAAGGGTGCCCATCTGTTGATGATGCTGCACCAGCGAGGACAGCAGGGCAGGCTGCTGGGCGAGGAGTCCTGTAGAAAATTTGATTGATTTTGTGTCGTTGCTAAATATAGTAAGTCTGGTCGCTAACCACCGTAAGTCTCCTCACTAAACACCGTAAGTCCCTTTCGCTAAACAGCGTAAGTCTGGGCGCTAACCACCGTAACTCCACTTACCAGCCAGCAACGATGCGCTGTTCTGCATGGAGAAGGGCGGACTGGCCGAGCCATCCATCGAGGGCGTCAGCGACGAAGGGAATGAGGAGTTGTTATTGTTGTTGTTGTTTTGAGGCGTCAGAGGGGCGGGAGGCGATGCTGTCGCGGCCAGGAATGAGGATGGCATCGAGGGGGCACTGGAACATATTAATTAATTAATTAATTAATTTTAATAAACTAATTAAATCAACTAATTAAGTTAAATACCCACCTTGGCGAGGCTCGTTCGTCCTCGTTCAAGCCAAGAATCGTCGCTAGCACTGGGTGATCGGCAAGGGTGGAGGCGAGCGAGAAGAGAGGAGGAAGGACCAGCATCAGGGATGACACTCTGTAACGTAGTTTGTGAGTTACATTGGTTTAGACAGTATCGTAGGAGAACTCCTCCGTTTAGGGAATCCATTGGCTTCCTTGTAGACTGTAACTTTTTTTTGCTCATCATACGTTTCTATTTGAGGAGCGTGAATAGACAAGGAGCTAACCTCTAATGAGCTAAGGAGGAGCTATGGAGTTAAGGAGAGAGGAGCTAAGGAGCTAACCTCAGGGACGCATCCATGGCTCCGTGAGCAGTGGACAGGAAGGAGAAGAGCGCTCGCAGCAGCGAGTCCCGGGCTTCTCTCAGACGTTCTCTGAAATTAATTCTATATTTACTTAACGAATATGCAAATGCACACTTTCCTACTATTCCTCAGTTGAGATCCTGTAAATTGGGTATTGAAACTGGTTAGGCATCCGTACCTTCCAATGTGGGATATCTCGGGGATATCGGGCGACAGAAGGACGATGGCCTTTAGTGCGCACAGCTCCGTGTGCTCCACTCGCAGCCGGCGCAGGGGCTGCTGCAGTTCCTCGGAGACTCGCTGCAGAGGTCGCATGAGGGACGCGTGCAGCGATGAGAGGGAGAGCACGTTGTCGTTAGGAAGGATGAGGTGGGGCAGGTTGAGGGAACGCTGAAATGCAACTGTTTGTTTTATTTGTTTGATTTCTTTGTTTTTTTTTGCTTGTTTTCGCTGCAATGCTGTTGTTTTTTACTACCCTCAGTTCTTGCGCTAATGTGACGATTGGTGATGCAATCAAACGTTCGGGATCTCTAGATTGAAGCAAGCCCTTTGCCTCCACGTCTCACCACTTTCGCCACACTCCCTCTCTCACGAACCATTGTCTCACTCACGCTTATCTTTGATCGGTCTCTGATCGGCGGTATCAGTGCATCGAATATGAGCGCAGATGATGCGCCATGGCGTAATGCCTTCTCTAGCGCAGATGATGCGCCATGGCGTAATGCCTTCTCTTTTCCTCAGGCTGAGTTCACATGGCGCAATGCTGGTGGGGACAGGGTGACTCAGGGCGCAATTGGTTGCCGTCTCTTCTTATCACATATCGCTCAATCCCACTCAATCGGTCGGGAGAGTGTGTGTGGAATGAAGAGACGGCTACCCCAATTGCGCACTATATTCAAAACCTTACTATTGATGGTGAATTTCAAAGTTCAAAGACCAACCTGGGCAATAGAAAGGAGGGTGAAGGCGGCGGTTGCGTGTTTCATCACGCGCATTCGATCATCGAAAGGCAGTTCGGGAATGGGATGAAGGGAGCTCGTCCATCCGATCAGATTGGCCACTGCTCGCTGCGAGGACGACCGAGAGTCGGGCGAGTCCCTGCAATATTAATTTCAGGATATTTCCAGGTTCATTCATTCATTATTTGTTCAACAAGTCCCGGTTGTTATTGTTTCCGGACCAATCGAGCGCACATATCAGGTTCAATATCGCCAAGATGACAACCAGATGTGCCTAGTGTGCCTACGAAACGGATCCATGATTTTCTCGCTGTCGCGGATGTTTGCCTCAGCCTTGGTGATAAGTCACGGCTACGCTTCTACGTGATGACAGGAAAGGCACGTCCAGCCCCTTATCTCTCCCCTATCAGCTCCGCTCTCTGAACTATCGAAGAGGAGAGTCCGTCAATCCCCCTTCGCTCTGATTCATGCGTGATATTTCCTCGAAAAGGCGCCTTGATTGAATGCAAGTCATGTTTGCCAAGTCACGTTTGAACTTTGCCAGTTAGGTTTGCGTGCAATTTGCAAGTCCGAATTTCTAATGAGATTTCGCCGAATTCGGGCATACGTGCGAGGGGACGATCTTGAAAGGGCGGAAGGGGGGGTTGCAGTATGAATGAAGTGATGTGGCTACTTCCCAATTAGCCGACTTGCACGTCTTTGCGTGTGATTTCTCGGGAAGAGACGAGAAGGGGGGAAATCTCCGGAAGAACGCGCAGGGACTACTAACTAAATCAGCGCGCTAAGTTGGCCAAAGTCACGGCGGCCCGCGCTCTTCACGCAATCTTCGATCCCGAGAGTACGGCTTCCCTTTCTGGGTAATCCTGCCCAGAAACGATAAAGAAAGCTCCGACCAAACAAGGGAAACCCTATTCGGGGTGGAGAATCTGTGCGCTTTTTGTCATTGAATAGATCATGTACGGATTCTAATCAGGATGAGAAGAGACGAGAGAGCAAAGAGGAAGAGGATGCTTTCCCCATGCACAAAAATCACTAATATAAAACGAACAATGAATTTCACGATTTCTTTGTCAAATTAACCTGACGACAACGAATATTCCCAGAATACACAACCACAAAAAAAATTACCTCATAAGTGCAGCCATGTTCTGGTTGCCCATCAGACGCTCCTCAATGTCCACGATGATCTCGATCATTTTCTTCGACACGACCGAGTTACCCTCTGAGCCCCGAGGTGAGGGCGCCGAATCCGAGTCCGATGCCATCTGCAATACGCCGTTTAGCACCAGACTTGCGCCCGTTAGCGACGCACCTGCGACGAGCTGCGCTTCCGCCTCTTCGTGCTGCCAATGCGATCGCGCTCGTTCTGGATGGCTGAAAAAGTCAGTTTGCGATCCGATCGATGGTGTAACTACCGTACCTTCCGGTCGCATGCCGTCCGCCAGGCATTTCTGGAAGCGACAGTATCGGCACGCGTTGCGATGGTCCTTGTCCACCTGGCAGGTCTTGCTGAAGCGGCAGGTGTACTGTAGGTTCTGCCACACACTGAAATGGTGTGGTTACGGTAGCCGACGTTTCTCATTCTCCCCTTTTTCTGATCTTTTCGTGCTTGTGCACTTTCGTGCAGATGCATCCTACATGTCTCTTGCAAGGGGGTCCTTTTCTCGGAAGAAGCGCGTCGAAAAATGTCTTTTCTCTCTCTCTAGACGGATGTTTCTGCCTCTCTCAGAGAGGCTTTCTCTCTTCGATCCCCGAGGGGATTCAATTATGGTGTCTCTCTTGCAGGAGGTATACGTGCAGTGGAGAGAACATGCGAGAGAGAGAGTCTAGAGATCGACGGAACCTCTTCTTCTCCTTCTTGCAGCGAATAAATTGCTTCCGCTTCTGAGGTTTAAGGCCCAAGTCCAAGAATACTTTTCGTAGCCGCTTTTTGTGAGGAGCCAAGCACCAAGTCTAGACTGCCTACTCACTACAATCGGTGGTCAAAACACGGTGAACTCAGAGAGATCAGCAAAACATTGTGCCGCGGGCGGGCGTCGAACTGCACCAACCTGCGCCGGAAGAAGCCCTTGCAGCCGTTGCAGGCGGTGGCGCCGTAGTGGCGGCCGATGGCCTTGTCGCCGCAGACGACGCACGCGTCCGCGCCCGACGCGTGAGATGACGCCTGTGAAGCGGAAGACTATTTTTATGCGTAACGGCGGAACGCCTGGACTTCTCTGTTCAACGCCAGCTCATTTTCTTACCATTATCACCGATTAGTGAGGGAAACCGATTTAGATTTGAGCAAAAACAAAGATGAGCCTACAACCCTTTAGTCATCCGCGTGATTACCGTACACCCACTCATTTCTCAACCCCATAAATTGTGTGCATGAATAATGTCAGCACGCCTCGTCTCAAGTCCAAAGGCTACGTGATGAAATACGGAGAGACTGACAGCCTACAGTAGCCCGATCATAAAGTATCGACAACTGACATACGGTACTTACCGTAGTGGCGGAGTAGGTAGAGGGCAGGGATGCGAAGTGTTCTTCGGTCAGTGAGGGAGGCATCATGCACAACGTTTCCATTGTGACTGCAATGGTTGGATGGTTGTGGGAACGAGAGGGGTTACAGTGAACAAAGGAACGCGCGCGAACGAACGACGAATAAAAGTGACGCAAGGTAAGCGAGACCAAACATTATATGAATAGATCAAATTAGATTGCTCGTTGGGTTCCAGTAATAATCGAATTGGGAATCTGGTTTTCCAAAGTTGCTGAATAATGAATCATAGTAGCTCATTGGAGGGGGTGGGGTGTGAGAGCACACGAATTGAGGAGAGCGATTTCGGAAAGGATGGAGCCATCCAAAGCGCCTCTCTCACGAAGCCACGGAGAGGTGAGTATGTGCCTATCGCCAAGATTCCTGACAGTGTCGATTATTGCGTGATGTGAAGGGGAGATGAGGGGAGAGGCGATAAGGATAGATGGAGTCGACCCTTATCGACTCACGTCCGTGACTTCAATGGCCATTGGAAAGATCACGTCGCTTTGCACGGGCATGCATTCGTGTGGGGCTCTTAGGGGAAAGCAGTCCGTCTCTTCATACCTTATCGGTCAGAGTGACGAAAAAGTACACGAATTAAAGAGGCGGATTCCTGACAACCTATGAACTTGGAAGGAACAAATAGTTGCGCGATTGCATCCACATGCGTGCGTGTGTTGCAAATAGGCAAGCCCCCGTGACAAGCAGAATGCCAGGTGAAATCTCTTCCGAGAAGCCGACCGATGCCGTCAGTTCCTGCTATTGCTCTGCAACTGCAGGTGGGAAGGAATCAGCGGAACCAGAGAAGGAAAGGAACACAACATGACCACAAATTCAGGAAATGAAAGAGTGCTATGGTTGGATCAATGCAGTAATCGCAGATAGCTCACAATTTGAGATCAAAGCTCATGGATAAGATGAAAGCTGGATGGAAGCTACCATAGGGGACAGTTCCATGCCTCAAGGATAGCCTCGAATGCCTAATCTAGGATCAAAAAGGCGCAGAGCGGCCTCCACCGCTGGTGGCTACCATGTCATTGCATGAGCAGAGCGAGGAGGTCGGTAGAGCGGCAGACTAAGTGAGATAGCGAATGATAGTGGGAGCGAAGTGGCGCCAACTCCGGTTAGAGCGATGAGAGAGTGTGTTTGAAGGAGAGAGTCGAGACGACGAGACGGTCCGAACTTTGGCTCGTTCACCGATCATTCTTGCGGGTTGTGACGTCATGACCGCGCGTTCTGCGGACGGGTACGGTAAGGGAGCGGGGCGATCGGGGAGAGGGCGAGACGGGAGGAGAGTGGGGGAGAGAGTGGGGAGGGGTGGTGAGAGGGAGCGGAGCATCTTGAAAGATAGGTGATACGCTAAATATGGAAGGGGTTGGAAGGGGTCCGCTGTGGAATGGAAGGGGCTTTTATAATGATTCAGAAGGTTTGCTGGACTCGGAAAGCGAAGCTCTAGAGAGTAATACGTGCAGTTCTTGATATCGAGCAGATTGAAGGTCGTGATCTTATGGTAGCTCTCTCTCTCTCTCTATAATTCACAGATCTCTAATCTATGGTAGATAGGAATAGTGTTCTAAGTAACAGGAAGAATCAGTAAGGTGCGAGCACAACCTGAGTTTATGGATCATTGAACAAGATTCTATACGTCCCTAATGAACGGTAGTTTCCCCGGAATAAGATTGAGTAGTGCAGCGTGGTTCAACGGTATTGAATAGTCCTTTTCGAAGATACGCATGAGTTTCGATGGTGCGATATCGGTCCCATCTTTGGGATAGAGAGATCGATACCATCTCTGGACAAGGCACGCTCAACCGTCGAAAGATCGTAAATCCATTCTAGGTTAGCTGCGTGTTCGCATGTGTTTTAGACCGTTTGTTGGGTCAATTCCAAACGGTCAAATGATGGGATGCTCTCATACCCCCAAAACGGTTGATTATTGACTCACTAAACTTTCAACCGCGCCGACTCTAATCTATCGGCACCCTACTGACCTGTGCAAGCGGAGAGTGCGTCACGTTTCGGCGTTCTTTACCATTCTACAGTTCGAAATACCACTACGGCAGAAGATGAAAGGAATAGACCGAGTCCTTGCGCATTCTAACCTTTGGTAATTACCATCAATATTAAGTAGTCGAGAAATTACATCACATCAACCAGTGAAGAAACACAATCAGGAATTTTCGATCGGAGACAATAAGGGAGGGTGTGAATAAACGACCCGCGGCGTCTTTCATAATCAGAGATTGATAGGTGATAATGTGTGCGTCTTCGAGTCGGACTTGTCCAAAAGCGTAGGCTACTTTTCCATTTGAAGCACAGACCTAAGGAGGCTACGGTAGAGAGCGCGGAAGCACATTCGCCGCAATAAATTCCGATCTGTACAGCTGCAAAATAAGCTTCCTAACCTCTTTTCCAAGATCTCCAAGAGCGTGAGGAAGTCGGAAGCATAGGTCAACAAAGCGCCTAATGGAGATCTCGGGCTGAACATAAACTCCCGCATCTGACATTGATCAGCTATGGGAGGCGATGATAGAGCCGAAGCTTAACAACAACACACTCTCAACGAAGATGTCTTACATGAAACAAGTGTAGATTACGGTACGGACACGGTGGAACCCCTCCAATCCTAGCCAAACAGAGTAGATCTAGCTCAAATCGTGTGGGAGAGCAATGAACTCGACGATTCGAACGCACAATGGAATGGCTGAACAATCGAAGCTCAATCCGGGCGGGCAGAGAGAGGGGGAATCGAAAATGGTGCGGCGCCGATCTATCGAATCTCCTGCGCAAACTCCACTCTACTGTCTCGGGGCTAACAAACTACAGTAGCCTACCGTACCCCGCCAGACCGCTGTGCCCTAAGCGCACACTTGCGCGCCCGGAACGAGAGGGAGAAGTGAAACAGGAGCCAGTGGGCTGCGAAAAAGGGGGCGGAGCCGCACCAGGCCGAAACTCTTCTCTCGTTTTCGGAAACTACGAACTTCCCCCAACAACAAAAGAGTCGCAAAGGTGTGGGGCAGAGTGTAGTTGGCCAATGAAAGGCATTCTGAAAACGCGATCATCTCGAGCGTTACTGATTCTGCGCTAACCTTGTCAGGGGTACCCGTTCCGCTTCAAATCGAAAGCCAATTGCGCAATGGGAATGTGATATGATGCCCATTGATATCAGATGAGTCAGGGAATAACAATAGACCAATTATTCTCTAGGGCGTGTCGAAAGCTTGCTAGAGTTATTTCGTAAGTCAGAGAGGTTCGTAGGTCAGAGAAGTGAATATCGTCAAGCGCTTGAGATACGTGCAGAATCTCCCGATAATTGGCGCTGATAGGCGATTTACGTGAATACTCGAACACGGAAGCAACTGCCGCAAACATGGGGCGGTTCGCTGGCCTCTCAGGCCTGCCTCCGCGGGGTTTCCCCCTGTCGGTCGGTCGGTCGGTCCCACTGCTCTCTTGAGCGATTGACTCTCTCCTTCACCCCTGCTCTCATGTTTTCTCTCCCCTTGCCGGGTAGTAGTCTCTCGCGTCCATAGATTAGAGCGCCCGCATGCAAGAGGGAGGGGAATTCCTAGAAGACGACCACGTCAGGGTACGTGCAAAAGAAGAGGCAACGAGGGTGCAGAGAGGGACTCCTTTTAGATGGCAAGGGTCTCTCAATGAACCTTCCTCTTAAGAGGTCAGAGAAGAAGAGAGATCGGGGGAATAAAGAGACCGAGACTCTTTGGCCATTTGCTCGTTGGATGCTGCATCTTTGAAGGGAGCGAGAAGGGATGTCTCGGGGGACATAAGGAGATCCTCTTCTCTCTCTCTCTCTCTCTCTCTGCAAAGAACATCGCAAAGAAGGACTTTGATTGGGAGAAGAATAAGAACGCGCTTGATTGGTCTTTGCATCTTTCTGCAAGAATTCTGTCTGAAAGATGTCTGATTTTTGACCAGGCGTTATCAAGAGAAGACACTGGGACAATAGTCTGACGGGAACTTTTGAACCCGACACAATTTGGCTTTACAATGAGGGCTACTGTAACAGATTCTTTCGACTTTCTCAAAGAATATGTCAAAAAATCCGAATAATGACTATGTTAGCCTTCCTGGTAAAGATATATCGCTGCAAAACTCTGCTGGAAACAGATGAGAGGGCGAAAGTGGCGGTTGCAGGGACCCTGAGGGTGCAATTTGGCCAAGGAATAGTTCCGGGTTCGGATGAGAGATCACGGAAGGGAATGAATAATGAATGGAGGAACAAGAGGCACAAATTAGAAGGCGAAATTGACAAGAGGCGTCAGTTCCGCATGTTGTTGAAGGATCGCACTAGAAATGGCTTCATTCTCACATGTCCACAGCTGAGAGAACAGAGATGAATTAGAGTTACGCCTAAAGCACCAAAAGAAGCGGAACCGAGGATTTGCTTCCACTCGAAAAAAATGGACCCTCATCTTCCCATATCCTTGATTGGTAAACAACGACATCAACCATAGTTTTTGTCAAAAGCTGGCTTCTGCTTCCTAGAGTTCAGGGTCCATCATACGAGATCTTGATCTCTTTCCGCCCGCAGACTAGAGCCTTGCCTCTAGGCCGGATCGGATTTCGCATTGCGGTGCAACAGAAGCTTGTGTGACGAATGGATCATTTTTTGAAACGCGTACAGTACGTGCTAAACGCCTCGTGCATGTGCGGCCGCGTCGGTCCGCCGCAGTCCGCGGATTCCGCGGATTGACGCCGCGGCCGCACATGCATGAGGCGTTTAGCACGTACTGTAGTGCAAAAGTCTATGCCTTTCTCGAAGATCCCGACCATAAACATCGATAGGTCTTGGATCGCTTCTGGTTTTTACCAAACTCTGGGTCAGCAAGGGGTCACGTAGGCCTCGCCGTACCAGGCCTTGCCCCATACCATAAAGTGTGGCCGTTTATGACTGTAAAATCGCTTTTATTGTGGAAGCAACTTTACTTTAAAGTTTGCTAGTGGTTCGAGAATCCATCGGTGACTTCAAAACATAAACAAACAGCAGACGATGAAGACTTGATCAAACTAAAGGCGCCACTTCCCATTATAATTGAGCAGAACACAGCGCAAGTCATTATTGGCTATTTTGAGAATGAATTTTGTGCGCGTTTCAAAGGGCGCACGTCGTCGCACATAATCATCAAGAGCACCGAGTATTGTGATGATGATGACGATGAACTCATTTCCTCCATTTTATCCATTGTGCGCTTGCAACCTTGCAACGTTTGATCTATCTAGTAAAATAAGTAAGGTGTACCGGCCTCGTTGTTAATGCACAATTATGATACTTACGGGGCTCTTGCGACGACGTTACATGTTTGTAAAAGAAGTAAGGTGCAACCGCTATCTACACAAATGACTTATGCCTAGAGTCATTGTGACTGTCTCGGCGCTTGCAAACAAAACTTTTTTGGTACTTTGGTCTATTCCGTAACGCTGGTCTTCCGCATTACAATCTATGTTCAGTTAGGGATAGTGTAATTGCGAAAATCCAATCAACCTATACATGACGCAAAAGGACTTTTGGCAGCGCCAGGAACGTGCGAAAGCATAAATGTCGTCGGTGCATTCCTCTTGCAGCTTGCACAAGAGGGAGCGCTCACAGCGCACACCAGAAACCATCTGGTGTATGTCGCTGATTATCCCCCCATTCCGGCACGACGACTAATCCGAGATCTTTGATACGTGCGGGAGTGTGCAGGAGGCGAAAATATCGGCTGAACAGCCAGTCGCGCAACGTCGGGCAATGAGTCAAGATATGAGTGCATTCGAATATTGAATATGCTCTATACTCGATACTTCATCTTCAAAGCATCTATCAAAAGTCTCCCGAGAAGTGCTAAATTGTACAATGATTCCCCCGTCGATAAGAACCGACTATAAACTATGGCTAAAAACTGTACAATCTTGCTGGATAGAAGATGGCAGAGCATTTATCTGAGCCTGCAGCACCAACTAATCCCATAATCTTTGATATGTGCAGGCGTGCAGAAGGGGAAAATATCTGCTAGACGTAAAATGATTGAATAATGTCACCTGAGGGTTCAGCAATCAGAAACATGGACCAGGCACACAAAATCCTGCACAAAAGAAAACTGTGCAATCTTGAAGAGAAAGAAGATGGCACAGCATTTATCTGAGTCAGCAGCATTAACTAATCCTATAATCTTTGATACATGCGGGAGCGTGCAAACAAGAATAGGTATGTTGGTAAGGAATAAGTAAAAATGTGGGATTGGCAGACTGTGGACAATTTCCATGTTCAGAGACGCAGATAGAATTTGTAGCAGAAAAGCTCTGCACAGGATGGATAATAATAGTTCATGATCATGTCGTCAAAGATCGCACAACATTATGTCGTAGAGCACCAACTAATAATCCGATCATCTCTGATATGTGTGAGAATGCAGTATGCAAAATATCCGCTGTACAGAAAAGACTTGAGAAATGCCATTAGTAGAAGTTTCGGTTCATCAGTTACGCAACAAAAAACAGAGGAACGTAAACCACCTCACATGATAGAACATCGCACATCACACCAATCATCTGATCTTCCTTTCCACCAACTAATCCCGAGATCTATGATTCGTGCGAGCGTGCAGAAAGCGAACATATTTGACAGTCGTAAAAGTATTGAGTAATAGATACCACTTGAAATTCTGGATCAGCTATCGGAGACATGGACTACAAGTAAGAACTAGGGAAAACTGCACAATCTCAAATGATATAAGATCGAACAACATTTATCTGATGAGCCAACTAATCCCGAGATCTCTGATTCGTGCGAGCGTGCAGAATGCAATCTATCTGCTAAACATCGTTGCGGCTGCTGAATTATTCCGGGCCCGGGCAGCCTGCAAGGGAGCGAGCACTTTCGTGTTTGGCTCCTTTTACACCTGCGATTTCGGGAAAATTCGTGCAAATCGGGCCCGCAAGTATCATACTGCAACTACGCCAACGCGACGGGGAAATATTTAGAGGGATGAGGGCTGTAAGGGAATCTAAATAGGCATGCTGACTCATGCCAATTCTGCGAATATCCTGTGCAAAGATCGTGCTATTTGAAGATAATATTCAGACATACACGAATGCACACATCACTGTACATAGTTAGTCATGCGCTATCCTAGCTTCTTGTTATCAAGCGAGAAATCAAAACATCAGAGTCTGTGATCGCCTATTCTCACGTATACTCGAGTCTAGTATTTCCTTCCGAGAACGAAATAGGAAAGGGCTAAGAGCCGTCTCGACTCGAGACTCTCGAGTGTTCTCAAAGAGAGTCTATTGTCGGAGCCTGGGAGAGCGGCAAGCAATTGGAGAACCCCCGCACTCTGCATTTAGTGCCTTTTGATAGTCTACGGGATGTCCAGACAGACAATGGGCACTAAAAGGAATCAAAAATAACACAGGTAGAAATATTTAGTTGCTAGCTCAATTAACGCGATTTTGCAGTCGCACGCTTGATGTGACACATTCCATTAGGCCAGATACGCCGACATGAAGAACCAAGAAACAAATAACTCATCTGATAGTTGCGGATCCACGATCAACGACCCCCTTCGGTTGCGAGTGGAACAGCCTCCACTCCACTCTAGTCCCGATTGCCAGGACACTTGCGTCACCTTTTCACCCTTCAGTTCCTCATTTCTCCTCTTCACTCTGCAGTCTGGAAAGAATGGCGAGAAAGAAAGACGAAACACTTGAGCTTAGGAAGCAATTGCTTGGGTTCAACTAGACCGCTCAACGCTCGAAGAGTTCAGGAGAGCAAGTGATAAATGACAAATGGGAAATTAATGATCTCTTCATTTCACACCTCTAGTAGTTTCATACCGGCAATGAGTTGGGTGACTAAAGGGACAAGAGTCTATTGGATAGAAATTAAATGAAGAGATGTTCGCTAATAAAACCAACAAAGCGCTGGAAATTTGATAAAACTGGCGCGCCTCATCCATATTCGGGTGCACTTTCCCTCCACTCTATTCGCTTATTTGCCCAGCCGTTCCCTCTCGAAATTCGGAAGATCGACTCGATTTCTGGGCACGAATAGAGCCCATGTCTTTGTGATCCGCGCTCCCATGATTCGGCTGTGCCAACTCCCGTCCTGCGCATGATGTGTAGTCCCGGCAGAGACTCTTGTTTGGGCTTTTTGGTCTCTTCCATTCTTCGTGCGCTATCACTGGCCAGACAAGACGATAGAGTAGGCGAAATGGGGAGAGGCCTTTCTCACCCGGCCTTGCCTAGTCCGCTGCCCTCTTTCTTGGAAGGAGGAGGCTGGGTCGCACCCTCTTTGTTTCCCGCACTCCCTCGCTTTCCGGCTACTGCAATGCAATAAATTCTGCAGAAACGGGCAAAAATGGGGGGAAGCGGAAGCGAAATTTTGCAACAAGCGAGGCGCGGATTGAGTGGAGTTATTGAGATGGAACAGTTGTTGGGGAAGTAGGCGAGGGGGTGTGAATGTCATAATATTTCATCTTTCGCGTAATTGAAAAATATTGATAGCAACGACTATACATCAAATGAAAAACACTATTCGACCAACAATATTTGGAATTTAGCTAATTGTGACGCAATTGTGAATCGTCACAAAGAGTACGTGCAATACAGGGCATTCTTCTAGAGGGCGATCTCTCATCGAGTCGTCAACCAAAAAATCCTTTGCATGCTTGAGTGCATCCGTTACTAACCACAACCACAGCGCGGCCACACTCTAAGCACTCGATCTGTGACATTGTTTGAAAGTGCGCACAAGTTTCGGAAATTGGCGAGCTGCGCTGTAATGAATGAATACATTAAACTAAGCTTACAAGGGAACCGCAAAAGTTGGCACCCATGAATCCTAAATTCGCTATCACCAATCGAAAGGAACCCCTCTAAGAAGTCCAAAACAGTTCTAACATTATGTAATAATTGATTCCTAATCAGAATTCGAATTGCAATGGATGTTCAACAGGAATATCAGTGTCTTTATCGAAGCCATGACGAGTCGAGTTGATTGAAGTACGAGTGCGTTGTCGCTACAACACCAGGCTGTGTATAGTGAGCACTTTTCAGTGCAGATTTCTTGTATATTGGAGGCTGACAAATGGAAAGATTTTCGGAAAAAGAGGGAGGCACAACCTTGAGTCGCAAAAATATTCGAATTCGGTAAATCAAGGGCAGATTATTGAGCTGCCTTAGGAATTCGGAGTCCATGTTTACAGCTAGAGCCATGAAGAAGAGGCAGAATCTGAGAAATATTATTTTGATCGAATTTTTAAAGTTTTAAATTCTTCCGACAATACAAGAATCACTCACAAAACAGTAAATAGGTCAAACAGAGCTATAGCGATGGATCTAGACAGTATCCATTCGGCCGGAGCCCATTCGTAATAGCAAAAGAAGCCGAAGCCGATGGCAGTAACGGAACCAACAGGAATACCGGCGAACATTAGACACTGCAATTATTTATTTATTTGGAGTTAATATTTGGTCATTGGTTTATCGTGGTTGCTCTTTTTTATGAGATTCTCATTAGCTCAAAGGCGATTTTGTTTAACGAAAAAAATGAGAGCCCTCACTTCCATGATTGTACAGTTCTCCCGGATCTGAAATGTCTTTGCTAATGAATAATCAACAATTGAAATAGTCTTCTCTCGAAGAGTCCATCGATTGAACAAGTTAATGGATGAAAAGAGCTGCAAATCCGGTTTTTTTCCGTTACTTTTTCAAAATAAACTCACGATGAATCCGAAAAGTACTGTGAAAATTAAAAAGCAGACGTTGTATGTGAAACTCCAAAAACCTAAAAAGTAATTATTTTTGTAATCTCTTAGTATTGCTACCCAGTATCCAGCCACTCGCATTAATCGTAGCCGGCAGAATATTGGTCATTTCTATCAAAAAAAGAGCGACAATTGTATCGGGCGTTTGACGTTCGTACCTTGAAAAAACACAATAAAATAATTATTTAGCTAACTCGAAAATTCACTAGCTTACCATCTCCAAAATACAGTGGCTAAAGTGCGTTCCATAGCAAATGAGGGTATCCTGGAAATGAATTATTGATGTTTTGTAATAGTTTCGTTTCAGCAGAACGTAGCTCAAACAACATGAACATTATACGACAGGTGGTTTGTCGATACAACGGCAACGCTTTGGCACTCACATCCCGCACAAGTAACCAAAAGTAGCGTCTCGAAGGATGCTTGTTAGAATGAGGAAAGTATCGTTATCTAGAAATCATTAGGAGTTATTAGAAGATATGTTTTTTTGTTGTTTTTATATCCCATTCATTTAGCAATGCTCTACATTCAAAGAAAGGTGAGAAGATGGAAAACCGGATACCAGATTGGTCCTCTAGGTTTCGGCAACATACCATCAAGTGGCACATCAAATATCTGGTAGTACATCAACACGTATCGCGTTGAGATGCAAATTACGAAAACAATAGAAATCAGGCGGACTTGAATTCGGAAATTGCGATGAATTACGCCTGCGACGTTTTCGAAATTAAAAAAAAATTCAAATGAGTCTAACGAGCTCTGTAAATTGCTTCCGAAACAAATGGCATACAGACACACGCAATAATTGAAAGGAAAATCTGAAAACTACGTTTCAAGGGTAAAAAATAATATTATTGGTGAACCTCAGTTCCGATAATTACAGTGAATGCTGTAGGGGCGAGCGCAATTCGAGTTGAATTGAGTTTCACGAGAAAATGACGTGGCATTAGTTGAACCTGATACTGAATCGCTTTGTATGATATTTGTAAACACGCCTGCTATATAGATTTTTCATCGTAATTAGATACAATACATTATTTTGGGCGTACAAATCTACGAATACAATCTGACTATCGTGTCACATCAATGCGTTTATTAGAATGAAAATGAAGTGAAAAAAAACGTCACAAAGTGATGTATCAGAAATGGTAAGTTCTCTGTGAACGAGAACAGGTGAAACTCAAGTGGATAACCACGGAGAGTTTGAATGTGTAGGGGTATTATTTATCACGTCTTAAAAGTTCTTGGAACAGAAAAAAATGTGTGTGCAGTAAACACCGTCGTTTTGAAGATATTTGTCATTTGCAATGACATTGAGTTGTACTAGTTGACTAATCACGTATGAACTTCGCCCGAAATACCCACAAAGCAACCGGTACCCCTCGATAATTATTCCTTTGGAGAAGAAAGAACGGTTCCTTTATTCCGTCACAATTCGATACAATAAATCATAGCGCAGTAACGATTATCCTTGAGCTCATGCTCACTTGAAGATGTTTTCGAGAGCTCTCAAGGAACTCAACGCCCAAGGATAAAGTATCAGTTCAGGTTTGACATCGAGAATGAACAAGATGTCTAACATTTCAACGCAACAGATCACTGAATGTACCGTATTTACTTGCTTGAAGGTTAAAGAATTTATTAGATTTCTCGTTTCAATGAACCGTTTTACAATGAGGTGAAAGTCTCGCATAGCATCGCAAGAATGTGAGGAATTCCAAATGCGTATATCCTACGTCACTAACTTTCACTTAATTCCCTACCTCTAAACCGCATTGCTCCTTGAGGGTAATCTCGAGACAATCTAACCTGCCCACTTTGCTCGACTCATTTGCCCATCCAATCTAAAGGGACCAAGAATTGATAGAAGTGTTGAAGACGGCGTTCAAGAATTACAATGCCACGTCCACATAAAATCTAATATTTCCGGTCGTGTTTCTCAAGTTTTACTTTATTTGCAAAGACGCAGACATTTCCGCTCATACCACATACTTCGGCTCATTGTTCCAGTGGAAACTCCACCTGTAAAATCTCTCTGATCTCGATAGTTATCTAGAGGGGGACACTTTGGGGGAAGGGGGAGGGCGGTGACTAACCATTTCGAGCTGAGTCACAAACTCGTTCGTGCCCCGAGGGCACACTGTCCCTTCCTCCTCCCTTCGGTGGGGCAATTTGAGCGATGGTCTGGCGCTTCCCCCGCTCTCTCGTTGCTCTGATCGACCAGAGATCACTGCAAAAGGAGAGTGCAGGACGATTGTTCAGCAATTTGAGCACGCTCACCACTCGGCGCGATATCTAGTCAGCCAGGCAAAGCAGAAGATCACGCTAAATGAAGAGACAAGCTTACTCCTCTCCCTTAGTTCCCCTCCCCTCCCTTACACCTGCCCAGCGCCTATATCTAGCCGATACGCTCGTGCTCATGGTCACTGTTTCCCACTTCCCCCGAGGGCTCTTGATCAGATACAGCGAACCAATAGCTTCGTTGACAATTCATTTTGTTCAATCGTCACTATCAAATGTTACATTTATTCGATATTTCCCATTGTTAAAGTGTTTCCTTCCAGACAAATCATGCAGATCATCTACCCCGAGCTTTCCATCAAGGAAGACACGAAGAAATTCATCCTTGATGACGATACTCTTGATGGAGTCAGCGAGAAGGTCAGCAAGATTCATTTCCAGCATTGATCAATCTCTTTTCTGACCAATACACTAGTATGATATCACTAGCCCTTTGTCTACTGGGTATAGAGTTTTAGTATCACTGTTGAGATCCTATGCTTTCGATGGAAATGTATGAGTGAACATTGTTTAGGATCTCGAGAGATCGCTCGAGCGCACTAAATCCCTCAAGGAGGCTTCCTACCTGGAGGATAATGAGAAGAACGCGGACAAGGCTGTGAAGAGGTGGGATTTCAATTCAATAATTATTTGTGATGTAGGTCCGAAGAAGAGAATAGGCCCTCCGGACTGAATTGGCCTCATAATCACACAATCGCTTGATTAACGGGATGACCTTTTATCTTTTACCTTTCGTACTAAATCCGACGGGCCACGAAAAGCGTTGGTAGTGACTAGTAAGCTTCAATTCGCGAGCAAAAACAGAGGAGAAAACCGGCTGGCTGCGCATCGTTTCTTGTGCCCTTGGCGCACTGTTCCGCTGGGCCAATCACTGCGGCAGGCTAATGCACATCGAAATGCTTTGTGGCTTTACACTTTTTACCAAAAGCTGAAGATCGGGTTAGATGAAGCAACGAAAATGATGGGCTGGACAAAGAAGGTAGCATAACGCATTTGAGAGATCAATCATTTATCCAGCGAGCATCAAACTTGTTCATGCGGTCTATCAAATACATTTAAAGAAGGCGTCCCACGAACCGCGCTGGCGACTATGCAAAGTGAGGAATGAGAGGGACGCTCTCCTCATTCCGCACGCTCTCTCGCTCGTTGCCTGCTTTTCAGGGTCACTTGGCACGCAGCCAATTGATCATAAATCAGTTCAAACGAAAAATGGTGTCATGGGAGTTTCGAAAGTATTATCGGGTAACAGCGACCCACCACCTCACATTGAGAACTCAGTTAGCCAGATATTCGTGGGACACCTTCTTTAACAATCCTCGCATTCTTCAGATGCACTCTTCACTGTCGCGAGGTCTGCTGTCAGAAGAGAAAGGCTCAGAAGGAAGACAAGAAGTGCTGCGTCCTCAGAATTCCCTGCGTCCAGAAGCTTCTCAATAGAAGCGCCGTAACCGCTGAGGAAGTCAAGGCCGAGTAATCCTACTGTAGCGTACTGTAGATTACCGTACCATCCTAGCATATTGTAGATTACCGTATCATCCTACTGTAGCATGCCGTAGATTACCGTACCCGTTCAAGCTTCACGCCACTGATTGTACCATATATTGTATACTGTAGCGTAGCATAGTCACCCCCATCCACTTCCGACTTCTTCGCTTTACGCGTATGATCTCTTCCCACCAACAATCCCAAATCGCCCTCCGTCCCATATTCTTAGTCCCGTCCTAAAAATACGCACGTACCGATCATCCTCTAACTCTTCCCTGTCAGCCCCCTTCCTCCTCTTCTTGCCACACTGTTTTTAGTCGGATTATCGGCGCGAGTCACCGGCCAATTTCTCCGCGCCGTCCTTTCGCCGTGAATCGGGCAGTTTATTCGTCCCATCCTGAATAAAGTGTGACACACTCAACTGGCAACTGTGTGCTGACTGACCACCGCACGTCCAATTCTTCACTTACTTCTGCGATTTTGAGCAACGGTCTGATTCTCTGAATTTCACATGCTCTGTAGCTTCTCTGATCCGTTCTAACAGCTGGCCTTACCAGTTAGTCCCACCTAGCTTTGTCTTTTGAATATTAAATCGATTGATGTAGATACACCTTCACCTTTTCACCATTACCTGATCAGCGAGAAAACAATCCGAATTTAGACGAGCGTTCGCGATTTTCTTCTTGCCGTCTATTAATATTTGTCGTGTTGAATCATCTCCGTTTGGGTTTCCTCATCTTCGATAAACGATAAAAGCAATAGATGACATCAAAATAAACATATTCGGAATCTTTCAAGATTCTCGACGAGTTTGCATGGACAATCCGTTGAGGAGGCAACTCCGCTCCTTTTCCGATTATGGACAATCAGTAAGCTTTCAATTTTGTATTGTAAACCAAGATATCAATCAAAATGACTGAATATGTTTGCCTTTACTTACCACAAGTAGAAGAAAAGGTTTGGCATAAATTTCTGAAAGCGAAATTCGAACGATTCATTATTCCAAGCACATGTTTTGCGCTGATGGAATCGGTAGTACTCTCGAATCGGCTTATCTACTGATAGTGAATCAGTAGTGAAGTTGGCGCAACAAACTACCAATCGTAATCGAGTACGTGCTAGTGGCCGGGCTTCCAACTCTCAATTATTGATCTATCAATGGTATTGTTATCAAGCAGGGTTTCACAATTACTAATCACTTTTGAATTTATTCATTAGCAAGTCTGGGTTCATGTTTAGAAACATGGTTTACCAATGTCGGCTATTGAATTTTTCCTCTAATATTCAAGCCCTACCGGAAGCGGGTCGGTTTCGCGGACGGGAAGAGCGTCCGCTTCTCAATCAACGACTCGGACTTCTTCGTGCGGGAGAGGAGGAGGAATCGGTTCTTGCACTATCTGGGTGAGTCAGCGCATACATTTTTTCATGTTTATACGGATTTGTTGACTAGATCATGTAGAAGAGTAGCCATGACAGGAGCTGGGGCTCTTGAAACTATATCAATTCCTACTAAGATGACTTATATTGTTATTTATCCTAAAATAAAGTAGCTATCATTTTCCAGCCACAAAACTCGCGCACTCGAAACACGTGATCTTCGATTGGTTGTTTCTCGCCATCCTTGGTGAGTGCGATCCGCCCGCTTCCTTGTCTAGAGTTCGAGTAATCGTCTCTTCATACTATCTCACCAGTGATAGAAGCGAGAGAGTGAACGAGATGAACTGACGTTTACTCGTATTTCACAGTCTACTCTCGTCTAATCCCTCCCCTCGGAGTACGGTAATTATCCCCCCGCTCAGGAATCTCCGGTGCGACCGTGTCCATATTGATCGACCAGATCACGAAGAGAGCATCGTACCGTGAGTTGGGGCAATAAATAGAGTTCTCTTGTTGGAATTGATTCCAGAATTCCAATAAGAGGAACAAAAGGATTTGACTGCTCTGGTTGCGAGAGAGTGTGGTGAATGATGAGGTAATGGAACTCTATTGGAATTCCATTGGAATTCAATTCCATTAAGAGAACCCTAGCAATAAATGAGGAACGCAAAAGGTTCACGCGATAAATTTAAATTGATTGCGGAACTGGTGCACCTGCTCACATCACTGATCGATGATGGTTCGATGAGACCTAGGAAAAACAGTACGATGGGACAGGGAGAACTGGACTAACAGCATACTGTTGATTCCAAATCGTAGTGAAAACAAAGATCTCGAGAAATCGGGCAATTTCATTAGAAAAATCAATAATAATAGTTAATCCGGATTTATTTGTACAGGGAAACTTATATCGTGGCCCTTTCAGTCCTCCAATATCTGATCGCTCGCCAGCACCAACAAGGTCCATCCTACTTTAACCTCCCGTGGATCATCTTCACCACAACATTGATAATGTCCGCTGCCCTGTTCGTCAGATTAGTGTCCATGCCTGCGATTGGTATGTTATTTTGTTCTAGTAGTAAAAGATGATTTCAAATGTGGTAAATAGCATTGTAGAGGTCCTTTCGTAACGCAGAGGTCATGATTTGTGCAAAAGCAAAGAATCCCATCTTTGAAGGCTCCGGGACTGCCGAGATGAAAACGATGATCAGAGGAGTAATTCTCAAGGACTATCTCACGATCCGGTATGCACATTTCATATTGGTTCTCATCATTACACACACACACTCTCGCCTGCCATTAGGACGAGCGAAAGTGGGAAATGAAGAGACAACTACATAATTCGAATTATCAGGACTCTGATTGCGAAGATCGGCGGACTGACGCTGTGTCTGAGCAGTGGATTGCCAATGGGAAAGGCTGTGAGTCAATTTAAAATATTCGCCGTGTGATTATTGTTGTGCGTGATAGGGTATTTTTTTCATATCTCTGGTATTTTTTCCCAGTGGTCCCCCACCTCACTCCCCAGTGGGGGAAACATCAAAGGTGCCGACGGGGGACCAGTGGGAAATCTTCTGGGGGACCAGTGGGGGAAACTTTTCCTAGTGGTCCCCCAGAAGAATTCCCATTGGTCCTCCGTCGGCACCTTTCAAGGTGCTCCAGTGGGGAGTGAGGTGGGGGACCATTGGGAAAAAAATACCAGAGATGTTAACAAGAAGAAGATCAACTTGATTTTCTCAAGAAATGGTTGGACAAAGTGCAGTTCACCTTTTTTTTATCAGCATTGCACGCTCTCAAACGACTGTTTGTGGCAAGTATACTTTTGCTAAATCATCAATAATCTATTTGAGGGCCCAATGGTGCACATCTCGTCCATCCTCGCCGATCAATACAGCCGTCTCTTCGCGCGATTCGAACCATCTTTCTTATCCGAATCGAGGAGGTACGTTGCACGGATGGATGGTCTCTCATCACGTTTCTCTGGCTAGCGAGACAAGACGAAAAGAAGAAACGAGAAAAATTGCTCTGATTGCTAGCTACTACTGGCCAGTTGCCCAATGACCATGCAACAATTTGAAACCAGAGTGATTCCAGTCTTTGATCTTTCAATAATTATTTCAGACTGGAATCTCTTGCGGCTGCAGGCGCTGTGGGCGTTGCGAGCACGTTTGCCGCGCCTGTGGGCGGTTCGTTTGCTTTTGTGTTATTTCCTGAAACTATTATCCGACTATGAAACTTGATAAGGCCGGATAAATCATGCAGTTCCAATGTTGCAGGTGTGCTCTACTCTATTGAAGTGACCACTATGTATTTCACCGTTCGCAACTACTGGCGGGGATTTTTCGCCTCGTGCTGTGGTGCGATAGCAGTGAGAATGATGAGACAGTGGGCGACGAAGACGGAAGGTTGGGTTGTTATTGTTGTTGTTATTGTTTGTTGTTGTGATGTGTTTTGAGTTCAAGAGTATTTGAAGATTCAAGCATTTCAGTAACAGTGAAGGCGTACTACCAGACCAAGTTCAACAAGAATGCATTCGTAGTGGACGAACTGCCATGCTTCATCTTTCTGGGGTTTGTTAACTCCCCAATTTTTATCATCAATCCAACAATAAAAGTTCACCAAATCACATCATTGTATGTAGCGATTTTCAACTTCCGTTACGACACATCCCACTAGGCGCTTCTGCGGTAATCGAACAGTTCCTTCATTTCTCACTCTGCAGCGTAGTCTGCGGTCTCCTCGGCGTCTTCTACATTCACACGTACAAGAAACTCGTGCTCTTCCTCCGAACTAATCACTACGCAAAGATATTCCAGAAGCAGTAAGACATTCCTTGTTGTTGACAGTGTCCCTCGATCTAATCCCGATAACTCCGGAGCTCTTTGAATAATAATTATTAAAGAATGGTTCAGCTGGTACATCTACCCTCTGCTCGTCGCTTCTCTCTATTCCCTACTCTCTTTTCCACACGGAATCGGCCGATTCTTCGCTGGAAGGGTAGGATCATCTATTTAATGTTAGCCCTGTCCCTTCCCTTCAAGAGAAAAATCCAAATCATGTACATAAAACAACGCAGCACGCTACTGATCAAGGCTACAAATCATAATCTCGAAATCGCTTGTAGGTCCGTCTAACGTGGAATCTCAACGACTTCTTCTCCGACTGCTCCTTCAAATTTCCCACGGATGCTTGTCGGTATGTCTTTCATTTTCTTGATTATTGGCCATATTTTGACAATGTTTTGCTTTCGCGCTCAAATCTATTCGACAACGCTGTGTCCATCGAAGAACACTGATCAATCAATCATTAGTTCTTGACTCCTGAACTCAGCGCATTTCTCCCAATACAATTTTGATCTCCCGGAGATCAAAATCTGTTCCACTTGCCGGGGTGGAAGGGACAGCGGTCTCATTGAAATTCCACCCGTACGGTTTAGTCTCGTCACAAATAGAGCTCGAGAAATGATACCGCCGTCTCTTCATTTTGCACACTCTCTCTCCCGCTCGGTCGACAATAGAGAGTCGGTATCATTTCTCGAGCTCTAGTCGATAAGCGGATGCTCCCTCCCTCCCTCCGACGTAGTGCTCTTGCGCGCTCTTGCAAGCAGTCAACCTAGTTTCCCAACCACTTTTTGGCCTGTGAGCGTTGAAGGACCACAAACATGACTTGGTGAATAAGAACAAGAAAGGTTCACAAATCAGCATTATCAAGCTATTGGGTCCCTCTGACAGGTGAATGAACAGAGAAATGAGAGAATTAGCGAGGAGAAAAGACTCATGATAATTCGTGCTGGTGCTGATGAGAGATCATTGAGTAGAGGCCGATTTGTCGATATCAATCCATTTCTAGAGACGACGTGCTCGATCGATGGCTGCGCGAGCCGTCCGACGTCCTGCTCCGCATATTCTTCTTCGTTTTTGCCATGGTGACCGACAATTTTTACCTAAGACCAACGCCACTGTCTCATTTTCGTATAGAATTCCGCGTTTCACGAAAATGACTACAGTGAAAAAGATTGCAGTTCTTCTCGACGATCATCTGTCAGACGCTTCCCGTGCCTTCCGGAGTGTTCGGACCGACGTTCGTCATCGGAGCGGCGGTGGGACGATTACAGGTTTGACCCCTATCACGTCGTAGCGTTCGATGAGGTTTACAGTAAACCGTTCTCTATCCAACGATCGGCTCCTGCTTTTAGCCTAAGATTTTAGATTCAAACGTAACAGCAGGCTGACATCCCTCATATTTAAGGAGCAACTCCCACGTGTGCTATAAAAATACTAACAAATATTCACGTATATTGATATTCATGAAGATATTAATATTTATCAGGGCGAGTTGATGCTCCTTCTCTTCCGCGACGACGACAGCGAGGGACTGCACGTGCACCCGGGAGTGTACGCTGTCGTCGGTGAGCGAATGGGAATGCGTATAATTAGGATTTCCAAGACAGCACAACTTGGCCAGCTGGCTGCGCTATGCGTGTAATCGCCCAATTTCGGAACCATAGAACCACTTATACAAACCTCATTTTGCAATTCTACCTGATGCAAATATTTTTTTTAATCATCTTTGTTGTGATTTCAAGATAAAAGGCGAATTCTTGATAGATTCAATAAGAACGAAACAAGTCTGGACATGGTAGGCTAATTGCTTGTTTGTCACGTTCCAAAATCTGATCGTATATTTTATGAGGGCGATCATTTCCTTATTGGGCAATCTTCGATTTACTGGAATACAAAAACTTTCGATTTGATGGATGACTTTGAGGAATGAAAAAGGTAGGGTAGTAAGAGAGCAATTCGCAGTAAAATTGGTAAAATTGGAACGATAATAGAAAATCATCGGTAGATAAATACCAAAAATACTTCCCTGGCTGAAAGATCAAAGATCAACTTCGCAGGATCCGCGGCCTTCTCTGCCGCCGTCACGCATTCCGTGTCCGTGTCAGTGATGATCTTCGAGATGACGGGCCAGCTGTGGCTGATCATTCCCACTATGGTACGGATATCAATAACTTGATAATCTGGTTTCATAATAAATATACATTTGGGTTCATTGTAAAGCTCTCCCCTAACTCCTGGTGCGAATTTTCCGAAATTATCTCTAGCGTCGAGTGTGCGGGGTAGTCTGTGAGCTGTAAGAGATCATGGGAAATGAAGAGTGACATTTGAAAACTATCTAGTCTTTTTCTGATTTTTTTCTCACTCACAGATAAGAGAAAGGGAGAGATCGTGGAAATATCGCGAGTCATTTCCAATATATGGTTTTCTATTCCTAGATCGGCACAATCGTCGCTCGAGCGGTGTCTGCCAACTTCACCATCTCGTGGATCGACAACATTATCAAGCTGAAGCACCTTCCCTTCCTGCCCGATATCCCGCCGAATAATGACCGGTACGACTCATAACTCTGCCATAGCGAACTCATAAATTAAGTCAGTACCTAGCAGTTAAAATACGTTGTTCTAGGCTAGTGAATGTCAACTAGTGAATTTGGTACAGATAATAAAGACATTGAATAAAGTGATTGTGTTTCAGCGTGCACACAACAGTTGCTGAGGAGATCATGGTCTCACCTGCAATATCACTGTCGAGACACACGAACTACCAGTCGATAAGGTGGACTATTTCGATAAAAAGTTGCTTAGCGCTCATGCCATTGTCCGTGTCCCGTATCCGGTGGATCAGAAATAGAGTTCGAAATACGGGTAATTATCTCTTCATTTCACACACTCTCTCATCGGTCAGAGAGGCGGGAGAGTGTGCGAAGTGAAGAGACGATTACCCGTATTTTGAACTCTAATCAGGAATACCGTAATATGACTTGAATATTCAGGAGGATCCTCCTCGAGCGCATGGATCTGAACGTGTTCCCTATCGTCGAGAACAAAGGTATCACAGCTTCCTAGTCATGGAAAACAAGATCCCTTGCAGAGAACGAAATGTTGATTGGAACGGTCACGCGAGGGTACTTGCTACGTGTGTTGGAGGAACAGGTCATTCCATCTACATCATTCAATCCATGCTTGATAGCTGCAAAAGGAAACCGACATTTCATTGCGCATAATATAGTATGAGTACAAAGAGTATGAATGTCACTTCAAAGAAATAAAATATTTCTTCACAGGTCGGCGCAGCAGCTCGTAAATCCGAGGCGGAGAAGCGAGTGAGACGAGCCATCGAGACGATTGATCAGCACTTCACAAACGGACCGACGGAACAGCAGGTATCACAGAGATCACAGAATGGCAAGTATGGCACAATTGCCTGTTGGAGGAAACATAGTTTGGGAGCGGTTGAGATTAGGGCTGTCAGGGTGAAGAATCCGTTTCTCCATTTCGCGTGCTTCCCCGCTTCTCTGACCGCTAAGAGAGCACGCGGAATGAAGAGACGGATTCTTCACCCTGACAGCCCTAGTTGAGATCTCTTTCGCATTTCTTGGTGCAACTTGGATAAAATGTGGGATCTTTGTAACCAGTGACGTAGCGTGAATGGCTGTGACCTTCTTAGATCTTGTGGTCTAGTGTGATCAATTGCCCTTGATTGGAAATCCGTAGCCTCAGGTAGATGTGCAGTTGCAGGTCCGTCGGATCTTCTCCGATCCTCGACTGCGCGTTTCCCTCCTTGCCTCCACGAACAATCAACACTCGATCAAGAGGATACCGAAGGTGCCCGAACCGAGGAGAGTTGCTGTGCAGTGAGTTCATTCTAGAGTTCGAAATATCTGTGGTTTTTTTCATTCAACAAAATGAGGGCAAGGTATATTTTGGATATCACTATAATGCTGAATTCATAGTCACTCATTCCTCATTTTGAGGGGTCAATTTGCGGTATCAAAAGCACCCTTCATAGTCGAAAAGCTGATAGATCATTTTGCTCCATCAATCTCTCTCCTCCCCTCTCATTCGCCTCATTTTCACTATCTTGGAGTGGCGGCCAATCAATTTTGGCTTGGGAGAGTGGAATGAGAAGGAAGGAGAGAGGTTGATGGAGCAAAATGATCTATCAGCTTTTCGACTATGAAGGGTGCTTTTGATACCGCAAATTGACCCCTCAAAATGAGGAATGAGTGACTATGAATTCAGCATAATCCACGACCTGAACATTCCAGACACGTGTTCCAAGTGACGCCCGTTCGAATGCCCGAATACCTGCAGCGAGCAGCCGTCGACCCGGAAGTGGTTGCGCCCAGGAGAGGTTCGTTTTAGAGTGCGCAATACGGGACGCCGTCTCTTCATCTCTCACCACTCGACCGGTCGAGAGAGTGTGTGACGTGAAGATACGGCGGGCCGTATTGCGCACTCTGGTTTGTTTCATATGATTCTTGCAGGAATGTAGGAACATCGTCTTCTGGGGAAATTGATTGGTATTCATAAAATAAATCCAAAAATATCGTTTTCCCTATTACATACACCAATTTCAGGCTCAGCAAATCTTCCACAGCGGCGCAACGCCCTCTTCAATGTGCGCGAAACGATCACGGAAGATGAGGAGGAGGAGGAAGGTATTTTCAGCTAAACAACGATATTATCAACAACAACAACAAAAACAACAACAGCAAATTCTAGACTCGATAATCCACCCTCCCGCATCACCAACGGAAGACTCCTCGCCACTGTCCACAGGCAGTGAGGGGCAATCGCTCGATTCGCAAGGACGAGGAGGAGAATACAAGAACATTGTCAATGGTTAGTCGTTAACGGAATACCACTCCGCCAAGTATGATTTGAGAAATTGTGAAAGCGTGTATGCAAAAGGCAAATATAAGCTTCTGAAAGTCAGATGAGCGAAATCTGTGCATTTCAGCCTACAAAAAGCATGCGAGACTGCTCAAGAAAGTGGTCAACAAGGTCACTGGAAGTTGGATGGATACTGAGGAAGAGGACAATACATACGATCTCACGCCGAATGAGGTATTTCTTATAAGATTTAAGATAATGATAATGAGGTGATATAAGATAATATAAGATAATGAGGCATTTTTTTATAAGATTATAAGATTAGTATTTCTCATAAATTATAATCTCTTTTCTTCAGTTATAACATTATTATGACAGGACTCATAGATGAAAGTAACAGCAGCCTGAATAGTGTATGAAAGTGATAGATTTCTCGATCGCATAGTCTTGAGAACTGAGAATTTGTGAGTGAGAAAACTTATGGAATGTTTTCAGCGAGAAGAATGGGAGAAGGAGTGTTTGCAGCAGGATTTCCATATTCCGTGAGCAAATTACATAATTTATATAAGTTTAAAAAATAATCTAATTTAATTAAAATATGGAATTCAGTGATCAAGAAATTGATGCGGCGCCCTCGCAATTGGTGCGGAAGACGCCATTGTTCAAGGTAAGTAAACGGAATAAACGAAATTATACCATGAAAATATTTTGTTGTTTCTGCATTTTTTTAGATCTAAACAATAAGAAGTGCAGAAATATCAGCTAATTGGCGGGATGCAATAATTGCAGATCCACTCCATCTTCTCCATGCTTCAAATCAATCGAGCGTACGTCGTTGACTGCGGCCGATTGGTCGGAGTAGTGGCCCTTTCCGATGTGAGTGAATTTCCCACCCACCCCGTCCCCTTAACAGTAAGCATCTCCACGCTACTAGATGCCAAAAAATACTCATTGAAACCATTACAATTTACAATAACAACGCTTTTGCAAATTGAAATGGTTTCAAGATAGTTAAAGAAGCAGAGGCACGAACCGCGCCGGTATGCAAAGTGAGGCGGCGCGCTCTCCTCATTTTGCACACTCTCTAGCTCGTTGCCTGCGCTTCAGGGTCACTTGGCAATAAGCCAACCGAGTATATCTCGTTTCAAACAAAAAATGAAAACACGAGAGTTTCGAAAGTGTTATGGGGTGTTCATGCCACATCGTTTGACAACGATATCTCAGTTGGCGTGCCACCCCTTCTTTAACAGAAAGCATCTCCACGTTACTAGATGCCAAACAATACTCATTGAAATCATTACCATTTACAATAACAACGCTTCTCCAAATTGAAATGGTTTCAAGATATCATTCGATCCGCAGCTAGAGAGAATTCACTGTACACCACCAGCGTGATCGTTTGTGACTGTGAAATTGCTTTGATTATGGAAACGACTAATATCTCAGCAAATATTGTTCGTTTCAAGTTTTTCCAAGATTCACAATGTGTCGTCGAGATCAACCCTAGAATTCAGGTCAGAGACGCCCTGGAGCATTCGCTTTCCGATGATCCCGAGAAGTTCGCCAGGAGCATTCTGCCTATGACGAGGTGAACGATTATGAATTTTAAACTGTGATCCCCTACTGGCCTGCTTTATAAAGCAGGCCTATTGGGGATCATAGAGTCCTGGAAACATACTGTTACTTCAATCGATTCGTTCGAACGAAGAATTGTTTGGTGCTTCGAAAATATTTCATACGCCTTAATGTCTTTGTTCTAACCACCAATCTTTCCTAATGTTCATAAACTATCCAATTGATTTCAATTTTTCAGGAAAGCATCAGTCCGCTCCAGTGTTCCCGAGAAGGTCTCAGATTCATTGATGCCAACGCTTGAGGTGATCACAGATCTGTCCCACCGAACTAGATACCGTAATCTCCACTGGTTCTAATCCTTTCATTTAGGTGGTTGGAAAGACGGCTACAATGGATGCCGATGAGGCCTTCGTCAGAAGGGAGAAAGATGCCATTCGGTCAGTTTGCGATTGAATTTCGAAAATATTTGATAATTTCCAGACGGATGACTTCGCTGAAGAGCTCACAACGAGAGGACGTGCACCAATTGAGCATTCACAAGTGGGTTTACATTTTTTTGTTTGTTCCATTTTTTGCTTTCCTGTAATAAAGGTAGAGACACAGTACATAAGACATTTCGCGATGTACCGTGTAGCATTACATTCTAACAATTGGTTGAAATCATAACAAAGATCACTTGTCAGATCAAACCCATCAAGCTCCGAGGCAGAACAACTCGTCGAAGCAGTGGCCTATCTGCGAAAGATATCAATGAGCAGCGGGGAGTGATCTATCTGACCCACCGAACTATATACAGTATTTTAAATCTGACCCAGCGAACTACACCGTAATCCCCAACGAGTACAGCAACTATCACCACCCGTCGTTATCATATCCGCATCGTATCGTCAAAAAAATGATAACCACCGTATCATATCATAATCAAAGATTTCTCCCTTGTTGTCTTTAGGCAATTATTTGTTCACAGTGTGTTTTCATTTTCTCATTTATTGCTTTATTTGTGCAACACGTTTTGACATGAATTCATTTATCGATAAATGCGATCAGAGATCAATGAAAAAGAGTTCAATGCAATTTTTAAGAGGCCGTTTGCGAAAGAATCGGACAAGGGTTGGCACAGCTCAAAAATATCGATTCTCTGAAACTTTGTGATTTGGGGTTATTAAGGGCTGTAAGGATTCCAAATTGGTTCCTGTGCGAGCGAGGAAGACATCTCTAGGTGGAAGCATCCATGGCAAACATTCATCGATCTCGGAAACTACTTGTTTTGACTGAGCGTGGAGTAAAGGTACGGAATCTTCCTATCGAGTACAACCCTTGAATAATAAAGGAATTGCGCTTTTGTGTTGCTATAATGAATGTACACAAAATAGATACACAAAAACTAGGCAAACTTCTAGGAAAAATAAAAATGTTGTCAGAAAGACGTTCTTCTTGTATTCGCCTGTAATAACTCCGAAAATTACTCTGAGCTCTTCTCTTCTATTCTCGATATTCTCTTTATCTATTTTTTGTCATATTCACTTGGAAAAAAACAGTCATTCTTCTTGTATTCTCCTGAAATATCAATAAACTTCTTGGAAGTTTCTTCTTGATAGAGGTCAAGCTCCAAAAATATTCGAATCAAGTGCAACGCCTCCTCTCAATGAAGAGAAAAGAGACGAATGCGGAAAGATTCGTATCCTCGGGGTGCAAGACTACAGTATTTGAACAAATATTCTGATCACTCATTTTGTAAAGTTCTCATTCAGGCTTCGAGGGGCTTCCCTATGAGGACCACTGAAAATATTTTTCAATCATCAAACGAGCTACCGTATCTACTTCGGACAATTCAGGTGACCGTAATATCTGGCAAGGAAACACTGAGGAAACGCCGAGTTTCTTCTCTAGCATTCGACAGACTACTGAAGATTACGGTAGACGATAGGGAGTACGGTAGTGTACCAAATCAATTTGATACCCATCACCATAATGCGATGTAGTCGTTGTCTTCCAACGCCCTCATTTACATGTCTGATCATCCCATGCTATGACCTTTCCAATTACTATGTCTAGCAGTCGTCTAGTATCTGACTTGCCTTAAATTTCATTTGCATACAATACATGCGTCTCTTCAATCCCAGCTCATTATTTTCATAATTCAATCTTCGAGGCTTGAGAAAAAAGGACGTCTTTCCCTCCAGTTCTCACAGCACCCTTCGTGCGGCGGTTGAGTTATAGTCTCATCCCAGCAGTATCCCTAGCCTTTTCATCTCCAAAACCTTTCTAATTATCGAAAACCTTTTAAATGTTTTAATTACTCCTTTGCTCCCCTTCCCCTTCTTTTATCGGATTACGGTAGTATTGAATCTGGTCTTTACAGTCAGATAGATTACAGTAGTCGATTGGGAGTACGGTAGATTGAATTGTGTTGTCCCATCTCACATCTTCGCTAATCTTCTACCATCCCGCTCCATTCCCTCCTTCCCTATCCCCTGTTCTCTCCATCTCGCAGTCCCCGACCGCCTAAAAGGCTCTTCTAACAGGTGTGACGTATCCCGACCAGTCAGAGATGTTAATCCAATGCAATTTAGATACCTGAATTTGTTCATTAATCACCCTCCCTTCCCTCCTACTCTCTATTTTGATCAAGAGATCAAACATCCAAGGAAGAGGGAATCGATCGTCTCGCGCCCAGACAGACGACTCTCTCTTTCTCTGCACTCTCTCTTGATCTACCACTCTCTCGCCTGCCCTCTTCCCATCTCGTTCACTCTTTTCGCACGCTTCACACCTTGTTTCTCATCCTTTCTCCTCCCTCCATCCACCCTCCGTCCTACCCATTGTCACTCTCGAACAGTCCTTCTCGTGCTTTCCCATTGTTTTCGCCGCATTTCCGCCAATTTTTGGTTGATTTTCTTGTACTAATTTGCAAAATTACTGCCTGCTGCTGCCGTCCCCTAGCATTCTTTCGTCTCTGTCGTTCAGAAAGCCCTTATTGACGTTCCTGCGCACGGCTACTCGAATCCTGCCCTATTGTTTTCGAAAATCGAGTGATCTGCTGCAGTTCGCGCCCTCACTGTGCGTGATCAAGTGATGCTTCAAGCTCGCTTGATTCCCGATTGATCGCTCTTGTTTATTGGTTTTTGAGCGTTGACCGCGTTCCTTTGACTGAGGCGATGAGTACGTGCCCCGACCACTCCATTGTTGCACCAAACTATCGCTATAACTCGTTTTGCGGGCGTGCGTTTGGGCACATTCGCTGGCGTTTGCCAACTTTCCCAACTGTTTCTGGGTACATTGTGCTTCCCTTTCGCCCCCCTTTCGCCCCCCTAATCCCGCTTATTCGCCCCTAAATCATGGGATATTGCTTCTAGCGACTAATTTTGCCAATTTGTATGTCTCGTTATTCGTGTTTCACGTTTTCGTATTTTCCAATTGCTTCCTTCTGGTTTTATGTTTTGATCTTCGTTTCGCAGGGTTCGTAAGATGCCGCGCCCACTTGTGAGCCCTAACTCGACGATGGGCAAGCGCCTGATAAAAGGTTCGTTTAGTCCAGTCCCTCTCCTGCCCCTCCTCCACACGCTCCTTTTGCTCCTCCCTATTAGCTTTAGAAGTCGCACTTGATCGCTTGGTGCCCGGTTAGCCGTCTTGCGCGTTTATCGTGCTGGAACGCCCTCCGTGGGAGGAATGCCCTTTAGAGTTTCCACTTTTCTTATGGGTCATACCGGGAGTTCCATTGGGTGATTGGGTGGGACGGATGGAGCTAAGTGGGAAGAGGGAAATGAGTGAGTGGAGGGCGTGTAGGGACCTCTAAATCTGTCGATAAGATGAGTGCTTGTCCTTTTCATACCATCGACGACGGACGCGACGGGAAGAGGCGAACGAGCGAGGACAAGTTCAGCGAGAAGAACGACTACGCCGATTAATTGAGATCAACGTTATCGATGGTAAGCAGCGTACTGGTGCTGGTACTGCCAGTGGTCAAATACTCAGGTCATGAAACCCAAAATGTGATGTGCTATTGAAAATCTTGATGGCTGTTGCACTTGCATCGACTTGGTTTCTGATAAGGTCCTCCGATTCTGTCGGTCGGAGGCGTACTTTTCTATAATATTATGTTCAAATTGTCCTAAAAGTGTAGCATGCATAGGCGCCTCCTCATCGAATTTAAGGGTAATGCATATACAACAACTTATGATATTTATTATTAGCTTCCTTTCAGTCGATGGGAAGCGAGCGACGTCCGCCTACCTCTCTCCCGTCCTTCCTTCTATCCCTTCGATGAGGTCATCGGGGAATGGAGGAGAAACTCAGTAGGAAAGTGAGGTAATGTCTCTTTCACTAATTTTGTAATATCTAATATTTAATTTGTTGCAGTCTCCTCTCGAAGCGAACGACGTCCCGTCCTCTCTTCCTCCGATGAGAGATACTTGCTGTGGAGGAGCCACTCGATAGGGATCTGAGGTAATGCATCTGGAACTCGTTTTTTATTTAAATTAACATATTTGCTTTCTTTCAGTCGATGGGAAGCGAATGACGTCCGTCTACCTCTCTTCCGTCCTTCCTTCTATCCCTTCGATGAGGGAACTTGTAGTAGCGACTCGGTAAGAAAGTGAGGTACTGTATTTTGATCAATGTTCATTGACCCTGTTAATATTTTCTAGCCCTCACTCGACGCGATGGGACGCCCCTCTTCCTTCCTTCCATCCCGCGAGAAAGGGGTCACTCGGTATGAATGAGAGGTATCGGAGCAATTATATAATTGTTTATCCGTTTGTTTGCTGTGTTTATTGCAGGCCTCACTCGACGCTGACAGCGTCTCTCCCCTTCTCTTCCCTCCTTCCATCTCTTCGATGAAGGCTTCTGGATGCAGAGGAGCCATTCGATTGGTACGAGAGGTACGGTAGCAATTATTGATGAATGAATGAATTTATTAGTGTCGCTTTCAAGGCGCTGATCAGGATAGGCGGTTAACCCATTCATCATAGTCGATGCTCCACCAGTCGCTTCCAATTTTCCGTTTCAAATCGTTTCGCCATATTTCTTTCGGCCATCAATAATTATTGGATGTATTCCGTTGATTGCGAGAGCTGACCAGACTGCTTCCCATTCAATAGAATCAAACGCCTTTGTAAAATCAATCAGCGCAACGTGGATTGGCATATTGAATTCGTGACTCTTTTCGGCTAGTTGGCAGACCGCATGAATGTGATCAATAGTACTAAAACCTCCTCTGAATCCGGCTTGGCTTGAGTCTTCTGCGTTATCGAGTGTTCGTGATATTCTATTCAAGAGAGCTTTCGTTATCACTTTCTGTATCACTGATAATAAGGCGATCGGGCGAAAATTAGTTATCTCATTTGGATGACTTTTGTTTTGAAAATCAGTTGATACCATCAAAAATTGAGATCACATTGTAATTGTAACTGTCGCACTCTGCTTGTAGATGTCTGCCAATTAAAAAAACGATATTTTATCGATTGTTTTCACTATCGTAACCTCGAATGGTTTCAGGGACGGCCTCCTGTCTCCCTTCCTCCGACGAGGAGATGCCTGAAGTGGAGTGAAGCAAGCGCGAGTGCGCTCCGCCCGAACAGGTAATAGTAATGATAAGGAAGCTTGTTTGGAAACGAGTTGATCATGAAGTGGATGTGCGTATGTAAATATAGCCTTCTCTAATTTGAGTAGTTTCAACGATCCAAAAAACGATTGTAATTGTATTATTCAACGTTCGCTTTCTTTCATGTGATAGAAGTAGTGAATTTTGATCATCTCCATTTGTCACCCACTGAGTTTAATTTTCCCGAGTTTCTTTTGATTTGAGATTCAGTGTGTACTGTCTTTAAAAATTCATTCGTCTGATTAGTGTAGTGAAATGTATCTTGAACCTCTCTAATATAATTCCCACAGGATTTTATATTTTTTTTGAAAGTCAGATGACATCATCTTAAATTTAGATCACATTGTAATTGTAACGGTTGCACTCTGCTCACAGATTGCTGTCCAATTGAAAAGCTATATTTTTTCGATTATTTTCACTATCGTAACCTCAAATGGTTTTAGGGGCCTCCTTCCGTCTTCCTCCCCCTGCCTTCACTTCCCTTTCTTCCTTCTTCCGATGAGGATATATCTGAAGTGGAGAAGAAAAGGGCGTTCGCGCTCGGCCGGCCAGAACAGGTAGGAGTAGTGATAAAGAAGCTTGTTTGGAAACAAGATGATCATGTAATGAATGAATGTGCGTCTGTAAGAAAAGTCTTTCCTCGATTCCCAAATAATTTTCGTATTCAATGTTTATTTCGTTTCCCGTGAAAGAAGCTGTGATTTTTGATCATCTCTATTTGGTACCCTCTGAGTTTATCTTTCTCGAGCTTCATTTGATTTGTCATTCAGTGAGTACCATAATTAAAAATCCATTCGTCTGTTTTGTCTAGTCAAATTTATTTTGAGCGTCTGTTATGGTTCCAATTGAATTTGTATTTCCTGAACAGCTTTTGTATTGAAATTTTGTGGCTACAGATCGCATTGTAATTGTAGCTGTTAAATTCTGCTCACAGACATTCGTCAATTTAGTGTAGTGAAATTTATTTTGAGGAACTCCAATATGATTCCCATTGAATTTTTGTTTCGTGAGCTACATTCGTATTGATATTCAATCCGTATCATCTAAAAATTAAGATCACATTGTAATTGTAGCTGTTTTATTGTGCTCAGAGAATACTGATCAATTGAAATACGATATTTTAATGATTCTTTTCACTGACTAACGTCGAATGGTTACAGGGATCGTCTTCCGTCTCCCCTCTCTTCCTTCCCTTCCTCCATTCCTCCGATGAGGATAAGACTGAAGAGAAGAAAAAAACGCTTTTGACACAGGTAAGAGTGGGGATAAAGAAGCTAATTCGAAAAATGTTGAGCATAAAGTGAATCTATGTCTACAAAAGAGCCTTCCTCGTCTCAAGTAGTTTCCATTATCCTATGCTTTCCTTAATAATTGATTGTTATTCAAAGTCTGATTAGTTTCCTGTGTCGGAGACCACTGAATTCATTATTCAATCGATACCAAGTAGACCATCTTTAAAAATTCATTAATCCGATTATGGTAGTTGGTAAATCATTGTGTCCGCTGAAATTATGTTCAGTGAACAACTTTTGTATTGAAGTTCAGCGGGGATCATCTAAAACTCAGATCACATTTATTGTAACTATTGAATTATTGTCACAGACTACTGCTCAATTGATATACGATATTTTATTGTTTGTTGTCATTATCGTAAGCTGGAAAGGTTTCAGGGGTGGTCTCCTGTATTGTATTATTCAACGTTCGTTTCGTTTCTTGGAATAGAAGTTGTGATTTTTGATCATCTCTATTTGGCACCCACTGAGTTTATGTTTCCCGAGCTTTGAGCGGCAAAATTATGATTCAATTTTCGTTTCGTGAGCATGGTTTTTTATTGCAATTCATTGGGGGTCTTTCTGTCTGTTGAACCTTACGCCCCAAATTTTGATATGTACCACATGAATTTTGAATTTAAAATATCGATTGATCTCAGGGTTACGGTACCTAAATTAACAATTTGCAGAGCTTCCTCGTCATTCTTCCGTCCTCTGCGAGAGAGATGCTGCCCCGCTCAGATGGCACGTCGAAGAGGAGCGATTTCAGAGTGAGTATAAATATTTTTTCAAATTTCTTAATCGCATTATTTCAGTGGCATTTTTCAAAAGGGCGGCCGAAGGCTATGCCCAAATTTTGAATTGTGCCACATGAAT
>LS486157.1:0-10490 GCA_900490705.1 Pristionchus arcanus
ACCCGCGGTTGGCGAGGAGCAAGCCCCTGCAAACCAACCAGTTTCCAAAAATCAGTTAATCTCGAAGACGTCAATAGACGTCGTACCGGAGATTGCCGATCAGACTTGTCTGATCATTTAGGCCAGATACTAACTTTTTTCTACTGATGACATGGGAGTCTATACCCGGTCGGAGCTAAAATTTGAGCCTTTGAAGCTAGACACTTGAAATTTGCAGTGAGCAATACGATTTTGCTCCTCTTTCCAAAAAGTTGTCGAAGTCGAAAAAATATTAAGTTTGAGCCGAGTTATTAACCGTCAAAAATGAGCCACTTTTGGTGTCCCACCGGTGAACAAAAAGTGGAATATCTCAAAAAAGACAGGATCAAACCCTACAACCTGGGTATGAAAAATGATGCCCATGACTACGGGCATCTTCCTGTGCAAAAATTGGTTTCCACAAATCCCTGGTATTCGATAAACGAATTTTAACTAGCGAAGCCATAGAATTTGAATATTCTAAACCTTGCCATTCGATTCGCCATCGAAATTCACCTATGGTGCTAAATTTTCATTAACTTTCATATTCTTAAAAATGAGATACATAAAATACGTGGTTTGCAGCAGTGCTGCAGCCCGGCTGCACCGATCGAGATGGTGCAAAATGAAATACGCCATGATCATAAGGACCATCGAGAACCTCTGTACACAACTTTTTGAAAAATTGGTGTGCCACCTCCATCTCATTCGTGGTTGATTCTTACGCAACCACGATCATATCAGGAATGATCCGCGATTCCAGCGTCTGAAATATCAAAATTATATGATTATTTTGAGTGATTTATAATTACAAACCTTGTAATCCTCCTCATTCATCTGCTGCACTCTCATTCTCTGCAGCATCTCGGCGAAGCTTGCATCTCCTCGCTGTCGCATATTCTTCACGAGTTCCGTGAAATTGAAGAATGAGAAGAGGTTGAGGGAACTCAGAACCGAGTTGAAGATTCGATTGAGCTGCAATAATAAGCAATGAAACTATGATCGAAAAAGGTACAAAAAACAAACCTGTCCTGCATCGAGAGCCTTGAACATGGGCGGTGCTTGAACGGGAGGCAATTGCATGAGATCACCCAACAACATCACGTTGACGCCTCCAAACACATCATTTTCGTTTCCCTTGATCTCCTGAAATAAAATAAAATATTTAATATTTAAATGAGAAGATACTGTACCTGTAGACGAAAGTGCATCTTTGCGAGGACGATGTTCGATACCATGCTCATTTCATCCACGATCAGCAATTTGACATTACGGAACTGAATTTTAATGTATATTTTAGTTCAATTTTAAATTTATTGTTACCTGGATTCTCGTTGCGTTCAAATTCTTCTCGCTCATCGGCTTGATTGCCGAATCTCTCCCATGTTGCACTTCAATCTTGAGGAGTGAATGGAGAGTCGCACCGCTGATTTGCACAGCAGCAAGACCGGTTGGAGCTGCCAGAACAATCGCGGGTTGGTGGGCACGATTCGCCGGAGTGGTGTAGAGAAGTGTGAGGGCGTCAGCGATCGTGTTGATCACAAAGCTCTTTCCACATCCGGCATTTCCGAGTACGAGACTGAGAAGTTGGGCTGGACGATCGCCGAGAGCTCTTCTTGCTGCATTCTTCTCGGAGGGACTCAGATCGGGCTCATTCGAGATGGAGAGCAGCTTCTGGTCGTATTCGTGCTGAAAAAATAACATTAATTCAATTATAATGAAATAAACAAAGTGTAAATTACTTACTTGATTCGCGATAGTCTCCATCACTTTATCGAAGAGACTCTTCTGCTCTTCGTTCATACTTTCCAAATGCTCCAGATGAAGATCTCCATCGACTGCTCTTGCTTGAACTTCTATCGCTCCCTCCACTTCTTCATCTGCTCCAGCTCTTTCCGCCAATTCCGCTTGATGGATCTCCCTTCGTCTCTCTCGCACCAGTCGATCTTGCTCGATGAGAGCTTCGTGGTGCTTGCTGAAATTAGGAAAACTTTAATGTTGAAAATGATTGAAATTATGTACATCACAAGACGAATATCTTCGAGTGCTTCAATCTTCTCAGCGTTTTCGGACTGCTCCAATTTAGTAACGAAGGCGATCCATCGGTCTTCATACAATTCAAAGACCGTCCCAGTCGCGATTTCTGTTTTCAGCGCCGATTCGTCTCTGTAAAATTAATGATTAAACTCAATAAAATTAAAAGCAATTAAAAAAGACTGGGAAATAAGTACCTCCAAGGAATGAAGGCCATACAGAGTCTTCTGAAGTAATCTTCTCTCGACTCTTCATTGCATCTTTCAAGATTCGGCCAGAAGAAGGAGGGAACCATAGGCTTGCCGACTTTCACGAATGCTTTCTTCACTTCCGTGTCCTGGATACGAAGTCGCGTGCCAGTTGCAATTCCGGGTATCGAGTAGAATGGCGAATACTGTGATTGAGGGTGGTACAAATTCGAGAAGATGTTCTCGGTGTGGACAGCGTCCTCGTCTTCCTCCTGACACATTTCCTATTAAAAAAAATCAACAATAAATTGCAGAACGAACCTCATTCTCATCATTTTCATCGTTGTCCTCCTCTTCCTCGTTCTGCGGTTTCTTATTTGCAGACTCAACGCGGAAATACATTAGAATGGTCAACAGAGAAAGGCGGTCGAGAGAATTCGGACGTCTGGGATAATAATCATCGAAAATGTTCTCCATATATTTCTTCGGTCCCAGCTGAAAATGCAACAACATTTTGAACATTTACAAGTGATATACAATTCCACTTACATGTCTTTGATTCGCTCCCTTCAGCATTCTAACTCTGCTGTCGGAGTGATTCGTATTTACATTGACATGATCCGAATCGAATGCGTACAGCTGATGTCCCAACAACGTATCCACCATCTCCAACTTGCCGCACTCCCTCATTTTCGTTAGCGAAAGCAGAGCCTTCATGCCCTGAAAAATGATGAATTTAAATAGAATAAATATTTTTAAAACACAAACCTGGTTGTTATTTGTGGCACCCTTCAATGCCTTCTGAACTTCACTGCCCTCCTTCGGTTTCTCAGCTTTGCTCGCATATCCAGTGATGTAGGATATGGCTTGCTGGTACCCTCCGAAAACATATTGAGTATCCACGTTCCCATTCCAGGCGAGCAGCATAGCAGGCGAATAGTCATTTATGAACACTTCCGCCTTCTACAAATTTGTTATTATTTATTTTTTAAAAAATCGGTATGCGTTACTCACCGTTCTTGCGAGGAAATATGTTTTTCCAGCCGCTCCAGGGACTCCGGCGAGCTCATTCGCATGCTGATTCACTATGGGAACGGGCGTAACTGGGCGAGGAAAACCAAATCGGCACTTCTTCACCGTCTGTGAATTATATAATTATTAATCAATAAAAACACAAACTCTTACCTTTCCATTCAGCTTGTACGTCCTTAGACATGTTCCAGAATGGGTATCCCAGTGACGTTGGAATGTTTCCACTGCAGCGTACAACTCTGGCTCCTTGTCCTTGTTGGGCAGGCGAGCAGTAACGAATCCAGTCAGATACGTCAACTTCTGCAATACAAATATTATGTGCGAATTTTCCATCGTAAATTATACCTCCGCCTCAGTCGCATCTTCCTTTGGAGCGCCTTTCGACCACACCAGACAGTGGACATGAGGAGTTCCGCGAGACTGGTACTCAAGTCTGTAGAAATAATGGATCACGGTTCCGAGAGGGCCGCCTTCTATCAACATGATCTCCTTGAAAAAGCTTCGAACCTGAAAAAATACAATAATATCAGATGATTCTTCTCTAAACATTTAAGATTAAAAATATACCCTCTGGCAAAAATAGCGTGCAAAGAAGAACGGATCGTGACAGATCCATTCAAATATGTTGTCGCTGTTCACCTCTTCTTCTCCGTAGATCTGAAATAAACAAATGTTCATAATGATTTGAAAGAATTAAATTATTTTACCTTTTGGTACATGCTGATCACATGGTCCCAATGCTTCTCTGCCGGGTTGAGCGTGTTGAACCACGTAGGAGTGCCCAGAATTGCGATGTGCCCACCGACTTGATTCCCGATGGCCTCCCAATACTTCATTTTTCCTCTCAACTGCTTGCTTACTGCTTGTAATTTCATCTAAAAATTCAATTGAATCATTAGCCTATAATGAAAGAATTCACGAACTTGAAATTCGATAGCTGCAGCCTGCTCTGCCGCCTCGAATGTTTCTGCTTCCAGTTCGGTCCTGCTCATTCTCGCTTGCATGCCCAGTGCATTGCGAATATCGATTTGCTCGAAGATTCCATGGTAGAATGCTAATGCGTTTGGGTCGACAGCAATACGACGATCGTCTGTAGCAAGTGCCCACCTCACGAACATCCGTGGCGTTAGCTGAAACAATCGAATATTACAAAAATATAAAAATAATTAAATTCACCCTAGTTTTGCGATTTCCATTGTAGCCGAATCGTCCGTTCGAGAAGTGCCATGGGAAAGCTCTTTCATCGATGAATTTCTCACGATTTGAGATCGGCTTGGCAGGATTCTAAATTGTGTTTCTAACATAAATAACAAAAAGGCAAGGATACCTTGCTGAGAGTGTACTCCTCGAAGCACGTAGTGGATCGTCCTGCAGGATTATTCGCTCTGACCACTTCTTGTCTGGTTCCCATGTGAGTGAGTAGAGAATTGTGATTGACATCATCAGTCATCAATCCATCCAATTCTGACTGAGAAACTTCACGATTCTCTTCGTCTCCAACGATGATGATTGTGTTGGGATCGAAGTGGAAGTCCGGATTGATTGTGATCTGAATATATTATTAAATCCAATGAATATGAATAGAAATATACTCACATTAGCGTAATGGGGATTATTCGCTTTAAGATATTCCAGTGCTTCCAGCACACGAGGGAGACATACGAGGACGGTGCTTCCGATTCGAGCAGAATGCACGACGATGGAAATATTCGCGTCACTGGGCAGCGTTTCAACGACGTGATCAATGGTTCCTTCAGTGGGAACGGGGAGGATCACCATCGAACCTGAATTTCAATAAATTTAAAATTGTATACACATTTCTACAGTACCTCCGGTGGCTCGCATGGATGTAGGATTGCCAGCCGTGTTCTTTAAACATCCGACTGCACGAATTGGACGATTCAGTTGAATCATTGCCTTTTCGACCCAGTTCAGAGTCGCCAGACATTCGGGAACCTTAATATTTCGGTCAAGCATACGAAACACATTATTCCACTCACATCATCAAATTTGACATCATTCAATGGACTGAACTTGAGCGGCTTCAGTTGGTCGGCTTCGCTCTTCTTCCTTCTCTTGTATGCTTCCATCAAACATTTATCACAGATTCGAGCAGTTTCCATGGTGTTCGCCGTACGCAATTCCGAAGTTAGCTATAAAAAAATCAATGTACTCTTCGTTTGAAATAAATTGTACTTACATCGAGTCTCGTGCCTTTGCCGAGCCTTCTCGCAGTCGAGAATCGAGCGCAGAGATCGCACAGTTCGATTTCCAGTTCGCTGATCTTCGATTGGAAAACATCTATCGCTCTGCCGTGCTTCCGAATGGCTTCCGCCTGAATATTCTCCATCATCAAAAATAATATATTTTGATGCAAACCTCGGAGTGCTTCAGATCTTCATTTGTGGAGAAGAGCGGTTCGATCGTTTTCCGTACTCGCTGAGGCAGCCACAACCAGTCTTTGCTGAGAAGTTTTCCCCACAGTTCGATAGTCCGACCGTTGAGGAATTTCTGCAAAATATTATAGTTACAATATTCCGATTGTATTAATTCGCAAAAGAATATTCATCAGTATTTACTTGGCAGTGCTCCATCGTAGTGAGGCAGATCTTGAGCTCTCGAATGCGCGTGGCCAACGATCGAATTCCAGTGTAACAATCTCGGAGTCTCTCGATGACAGGAAGAACTTAAACAAATTCATTTCCATAACAGTGGTTATGTAAACAAGCAAATAAGTTACCTTTCGTGCAGAACGAAGCGAAGCCTTTTTTCGTCAATTCTTCAATGGTGAACATTCCCAGTTTCGCCGTTTCCCGCTGAACCAGTTCAGCTTCCTCGCTGAAAATTGTGAATATAACATAATTCACGTTTAGAAGGAGCATACCTTGACATATCCGTGCATGAATCGTCGCATCTCTTTGCACGAATCACTCGACTGATCATCGTAGGGGCGAGGTTTCCGCCGAATTCGCGCATCATAGGATCCTAGAAAGGTTGACAATTCACTTGAAATTTTTCTCAGAATTACCTCATTCATAACTTCTAATCCAGCTCTATTCAGCAGTTCCAGGTTTTCGGCACGGCCTTCTTGATCACGAACTTCGTTCTCGTTATTTTCGTTTTGATGATCATCATCATCTAAATAAATTAAATAAATCAATATTAAAATAGGATAGTTTCACCCACAGAATTTGAGGGATAATAATGCAATTGGATAATGAGCATACCAACGATATCCACATTATTGTCTGCTTCTGTCGATTCTTCAACTGCTTCATCAATTGCAGGGAGGCCGTCGTTCGAACCTTTAAATGTAAGATAATTTTTAGTGAATCTATGACCCTATAGATTCATTCATCTATACCTGCTGGCATCGGGAGTCCCATGAATTCCGCAAAGAGAGACGGGTAGATTGAAGAGAGGGGCACAGAATCTTGATCATCGGTACCGCAGTTGTGATACCGCATTCTTCCAACAGTTCGAACGTTCTGAAATATCATGAATAAATTATCATCATCAACCATTCATATCGTATACCTTATTCTGATAGGAAACTGCGGCAGGATGGGCAACGCCTTCTGTCACTTGTCTCTGTATTCCCTTGATGAGCGTGGCGACTTCATCGTTCGTTACTCTCACAACTTCTCTGGCAACATCACCAGTATTCTGGGCGCAGATCAAACGTTCCTGGGAATAAATTATTATTTTTTCATTTAAAAAATCTAATCAATGTTACTTACCAGTACACTCAGATTAGGAAGAACAGCGGTACTCTTTATGAATATAGACATGTCTTCCATCAACAAATTGAAACCATCGCATCGCTTCAATTTAGCCATATACCGAGCCATCATTCTGAAAAAAATTGTTCGCATTGTTATTTGCAATGCGAACTCACTTTGAAATCCTTCTGGTCCTCTGTCTCCAGATAGCTCTTGAATTGGATCGCTGCTTGCTCTCACGACGGGCAGTATCCAGTTGCTGTTTCAGACTACCCCAGTGGTTGTTGCGTATGAACTTGTATCGTACAAGTCTTGTTCCGATCGTATTGTTCGCAGTTGCAATCCTGCGCAAACACACGAGCACATTCAAGTTCTGCGCTGCATCATCTCTGCAAGGAATGAAATTTGCATTGAGTATTTTTCATTGAAAAAAATTGAACTGCTAGTTTCCGAGTAAAATTCAAAAATTTACCTGATATCCACTTTCGAACTGCTCCTTTTCTCCCTTCTTTTCCGATTGATTTCCTCTCTCGTCTCCTGCGACTGCCTGCTTCGATAAGCAGCCTTTCTCAATCGATCACGTTCTCTTCTCGCTTCAACATCAGCAGTCGAACGGGTCTGAAAATGCATAAGAGATATTTAGACATATTTTACATACCTGTCTATTGGATGAGACCGATTGTTGCTGTCTCATTCGTGGCTGAACTCGAGGGGCTGCAGCTTCCTGAGCGGGACGAGCAATCACTGGTCGAGCGGAACGGGACGTGGTTGCCGATTGAGCGGCAGCAGATGGTGGAGCAATGGAGAGGAGTCGAGTCTGCCGGGCAATCGTACGATTCGAACTGAAAGATTAGTGAAATTACTCAATTATTCAATTTTCAACGTACTCGTAAGAGAATTGGAGGCAGCGAGTGATGTCCACGTGATTTGAAGCCAGACCGGAAATGGCCAGAGTAGATTGCGGAATGCGATCGAATATCGCCTTCGCTTCTGCAGCCGTGTTGATCGTGACATCACAGCCGCCAATTAGAGTGGTCATATGAGTGACGAGGCGATTGTCATTACAGACAAATCGTACCTCTTTGATCTGAAAAAAAATGAAGTTTAAATACAAATCACAGTGCAAATTACAAGTTGCTCACCGCCTGAGAAGGGCATCTCTCCAGTACACAAGCAAGTGCCAGCTCGACCGATTCCTCTGCTGGATACTTGAAGATGCCTGCACCGAGGAACGGGATTGCCTGAATACATTTGCTTGGTGAAAATTTGTGAATCAAGAATAATAAATTCATCTCAAAATAGTTCAGTGTTTTAGAGAATAAAACTCACAATAACGTCATATCCTTTCGACTCAGCCGCCTGCAGTACCGATACGTAAGCAGATTTCAGCTGTAGTGCTTGATCTGCCGTCCTTCCGTTACCAGAGCATTGAGGAGCAACGGTGTGAATAATCACTGATAGAACTCAGGTTTAGTTTATACATTATTTTCGTAGATCTTACCTCGACTTGGCTGCATGTTGTATGCTGCAGTAATAGCGGCCGCTCCGACCGGTACCGTATCCATCTTGAGCTCCTTCTTCAGATCACGAATGAATTCGTGGCACTCTTCCTGGAGCTTCCTTCCACATGATCTTCCGAGTGCTCCTGCTATCCCTCCTCCAATAAGCAGCTGCTTATTCGCAGCGTTCACGATGGCGGTTGATACGCCTTTTTCATCGCCAATATCACCGTTGATGAGACGAATGAGTGTCATCTTATCTGTAAAGTAATTGATTGATAGGAGTACTGAAAAGGGGATTAAAGGGGAAGAGGTATTTCCAACTGACACAACAGTTGTAAAAACAAAGAAAATCACAAATTTTGCATAATAAACATCATTTATCAAAGGTAAAGAACGATTAGATGAGGTGAGCGAAAAGGTGTTTCACTCCATTGTCTCATCTGGTTTCGCGAGAGAAGATTCGACATCGTCGGATGAGATCTGCATCGGTTGTAGCTCGTCTCTTGATTCATGCTGCGTAAGAAGGTCATCCAAGAGTGAATGATTTCCTTCTAGGCATATTGCCAATGCCTCCGATTCAGAAACCATTTCCTCTGGTTGTGATCGAATGGGAATACTGTCATCAAAGGAGTCGTAAGAGACGTTTCCATCAGTGGGGTCGTTACGCTCCAGTCCATTCTTAGTCGGATTGAAGTTTTGATAAACGATCCTATCAGGAAGTAGCCAGATCACACTTTCCTGCAATAACGAAATATTAAATAGTGTCTAATTGGGGAGAAAAACTAACATCCGTACGATAGAGATCACCCTGACCATCGGCTTGATCCACGTCTCCTACAGTATCCACTGCTTCCGCCACGCCAACTGAAATCACAATTACAATAATAATTATTCAATAAATTTACAACACATGGCAATAATTATGCAATGCACAAATGATTATTAAACTAGCAAAACAATTACTAAGATGGCTATGAAATTAACTGTAAAAACTCACCCATATCTACATTATTCTGCTCCAATTCAACCGGCGGCGTCTTAGTGATTGGGATATCGTCTCTCTCGATGACTTCATCATCCTCGAATGAATCGTACGGTCTTCCATGCTCCAATTCGAAGAGTCTTCGTTTCTCCATTTCCTCTCGGATACTTGTAGACGATCGACGACGACGAGATGTATCCCCAATCTACAAGGTAAAATTTTGATGCAGTACTAGAGCACAATGATACAATTACCTGCGATCTATCAGAATGATGAAGAAAGGGCGGTAGTGATTCCTCACTCGGCGAATAGAATGAACTATCGACGGGTGAATTTGGAAATGATGAATCGGGAGTCGATGGGATAATTCGTGGTCTTATCCGAGCAACACGACCAGGAGACAGATCATTGCAGAGAGATTCATCAGCGGAAGATTCCTTCGAATGATTCGGTTCTTCGTCGCTGTCTTCGAGACTATCCGAGAAACTGCAAGATAAATAAACATACAAGACAAAGGCAAATGGAAAGAGAGAGTAAACATACCAGGCATATGGATTCTCCTCATCCTCTTCATCCTCTACGATACGAAGCGCTTGAGAATCGATTGAGCAGTCGGAGGGTGATCCAGGCTGAGGGGTAGTAGAGCGGCGAGACATCACACCAGGAGTAGAACGAACTGAATGGAATGAGTGATCAAAGGGCTTTATATAGGCTCGAAGGTAGGACTTCCCATACTACTTTCGTACTACTTTCCATACTACTTTCGTACTACTTTCCGTTCTACTTACGTGCTTTTTTAAAAGTAGTACGGAGGGACAGAGTATATAAGGAAGGGAGTAGAACGAACTGAATGGAATGAATGATCAGAGGGCTTTATATAGGCAAAAAACTCCCCTAAACCTCCCGTATAACTCCCTTAAACCTCCCGTATAACTCCCTCAAAACTCCCCCAAACCTCCCGCATTCGTCATTTTAGAGGAGCCTTGGAGGAGTTTCGAAATGCAGGAGGAAT
>LS486159.1:0-12669 GCA_900490705.1 Pristionchus arcanus
CACTATTCATCCCCCTCATTTCCCTATTCGCGTCTGCCTATATAAAGGCGTCGCTCCCCTCATTCCTCACTCTCGTCTGGAGATAAAGCAGTGATTCTCTCTCTCGCCCCGTCCTTACCACACGGCACACAACTATTCTATTCTAAATATTCGAGTTATTCCATTCTTATTATCATATTCTTTCTATTCCATTCTTAGTATCCCCTTCTAACTATTCTATTCTTTCTATTCTTTCTATTCTCTCTATTCTCTCTATTCTTTCTATTCTTTCTATACTTTCTATCTTACTCTATTTCTCTTCAGTTAGAAGGTCAGTCTTTCTATTCTATTCTATTCAAACTATTCTACTCTATTTAGTCTATTCTATCTAACTATTCTATTCTAATAATCCTATTCTTTCATTTCTATTCTATCCTTCTCTATTTCTCTTCAGTTAGAAGGTAGGTCAGTCCGCGGGGGACAGAGCACCCCACCCTTTTTCCACGAAGGGAAAGGGCCGGACTGACCAGAGGCACGAGGCCTTGATGAGAGGAAAGGGAAGAAGGGCTCGAGGGCCACATCCTCGGAAACCCTGGCGATCACTCTCAGATGGTGATCTAACCAAGCATTCAGAGGGCATGGTCGTATCGAGTAGAGAGGGTAGGGAAGGGGGAGGGGAAGAGATCCTCGGATCAGTGGGTACTGACCACAGAGGGTACTGGGATAGGGGGGATCCTAAGATCCGAGGGGTGGGGGCAGAGGAAGCGAGGACGGGCAGTCGAGGTAGACGGGCAGTCGAGGTAGACGGGCAGTCGAGGCAGACGGGCAGTCGAGGCAGACGGGCAGTTGAGGCAGACGGGCAGTTGAGGCAGACGAGGCAGTTGAGGTAGAGTGGCGACTAGTGAGGAGAGTGGAGACTAGACGAGACGACTGATGCCTCCCTCTCAAATCGTCCGCCTTATATAGGGCTGGATGATCTACTCGGACGCATCCGAGTTCAAACTACACACGGCCGAGGAGACATCCGAGTAGATCAGCCAGCCCTATATAAGGCGGACAATTTGGGAAGGGAGCCATCAGTCGTCTCGTCTAGTCGCCAGTTCGGAAGTCTGCTAGTCGCCATCTCTACACCTCCGATGTCTCTTCCTTCCCTCTCTCGCCCCTTCCCTCGTTAGTATCCCTCCCTCCTTCGTCAGTACCCCCGCCCCTCGCCAATACTCGTCAGTACCCCTCCACTCCCTCCCTCCCTCGTCAGTACCCCTGCCATTCGTCAGTACCCCAGCACCTCGTCAATACTCCTCAGTACCCCTCAACCCCCTCGTCAGTACCCCTCCCTCGTCAGTACCCCTCCCTCGTCAGTACTCCTCCCTCCCTCCCTCGTCAGTACCCCTGCCCTCGTCAATACTCCTCAGTACCCCTGCCCCTCGTCAATACTCCTTAGTACCCCTCCACCCCCTCGTCAGTACCCCTGCCTCTCGTCAATACTCCTCAGTACCCCTCCACTCCCTCTCTCCCTCGTCAGTACCGCTCTCCCCTCGTCAGTACCCCTCTCCCCTCGTCAGTACTCCTCTCCCCTCGTCAGTACCCCACTCCCCTCGTCAGTACCCCACTCCCCTCGTCAGTATGCCTGCCCCCTCGTCAGTACTCCTCTCTCCTCGTCAGTACCCCACTCCCCTCGTCAGTACCTCTGTCCCACGTCAGTACCTCTGTCCCACGTCAATACTCCCCAGTACTCTTCTACCCCCCCCCAGTACCTTCTACCCTCCACCCTACCCTATACTCGATACGTCCCTTATCCTCAGAAATACGTGTTCGTCACGATTTGAAGTGATGACACTGTTTCCTCGAGATGAGGGCTTTGAGTCGGGGTCGTTCCCTTCCCCCTTCCCATCCCAGTACCGGCAGTAGCCCTAAGCCCCCAGTACCCCCTCTACCTTCAATACCCATCTTTACCCAGTACCCCTCTGCCTTCCCTATCCCAATCGCCCCTTGAGAGTTGTTCTGAGGATAAGGGGCGATTGGGGTAGGGAAGGCAGAGGGGTGTCAGGATCCTCCCTGAACTCCTTTCCACACCCTCCCATCACTCCAGTGGCCGAAACACTAAAACGTGTAATCACTCTGAAATGCAATTCATAAAAAGATATTGGCTACTGACAAAATAAATGATAGTCTTAATAGGCTTCCAAAATAAGGCTTCTGAAACGAAAAATAATATCTTTATTAATTTAAATTGAAATAAACAATTGAATTGAAAGAAACAAGAATACTGTATATGAAAATTCAAAAAAGATCGGCTACGGTATTGACATATCGACTTTTCTCCGCCATGTGTGCGCCACGTTCGCTTTTTCCACACGTTGCGCCTTTTTCGCTTAACTCACTTGTGTTTTTGCATTGTTTTTGCGTTTCTTCTATTAAATATCAACGACAAATAGTTTAGCAATAACCAGAACCCTCTTAGAAATGACAATATGTCGTTTAGGAGGTTGCCGCGCGATTGTGTCTCTATTTGTGTCTCTGACAGGAATTTGCTTTCAAAGCGTTGTGTTCGATGTTCGATGTTAGTAGCTGGATAATAATTATATTAACTCGAAAACTCGAATATGTAATCGTTTGAGATGAACAAATAGTAACTGCTATTTCATAAGGCCTTCTAATATCCTGGAGTATATACGTATATCAGCCGAATTTTCACGCAAGCACGCCGCTGATGTCGATAATTCCATGATATTGTTGCGTGGTTATTTCCAGTTAAAATGATTGAACATTGCAGAAATGAACGGCAACGAGGACGCCCTCGGTGTCCTGTCGATCTCTACGTCAAGCCCGTCGTGCCCGCCCGCCACGGTAAAGTTTCAAGCGACTATGTATTAGGTAGGCTCTATGAAGAGCGCTTTCCTCGGGAAAGTAGATCAATTAGGCTGTTTTGGTTTAAAAAAACAGACGAATCTACAAGTATCTAATCTAGAATCTAATCTAGAAGTTTTGCAGGCAGCCTACCCGAGTCCGGTGTGCTCGAGCGACTTCGAGGCGCTCATAAGAAAGCTGCAGGACCAGAATGAGCGGGACGACACGAAGCTCAAGGTGTTGCAGGTTGGTCGACATTACAGGGCTAATCGGTTTGATGTGTGACGGTGTCCCTTAAACTTGTTCAAAATTCATGCCAATTTTTCATAAATTCCTAAATTTCTCTACGCTGAAATATTACCCATATGTTTCTTGTTTTTGTTGCAAATTAACTGCGGTTTTCTCGCCAAGCAAGCAATATCAGAGCCATTTGGAAGTTTGTAATTCAATAAACTGATGTAATTGCAGGAGTTGTGGGCGAGCTTCGGCGATTTCACAGCCCTACCGCAGTACGCGACGCTGATGGACAGCCTGATGAGCTGCTTCATGAAGTTGTTCACACAGACGACCGCCCAATTCATCTGCGAGAACAATACGCAGGTGGGTAATTTCGTGTTTTGTGCAAGCGAACTGGCAATATACAAGCGGTGAAACCACAGTGCACCTGTAGCTATCGGCATTCCAGTCGATTTCCTACCCAAATGTTCAAGTTGGGTGGTATTTTGATATGTTGACTAATGAGATGCTAACAGCAATGATGTCCTTGTAATTAGGACACTTGTATTACTTCTCAATCGAGGCAGTTTGATGCAATTATTGATTTTGCAGCAATTGCGTCGACTGATGCTCGAGATTATACTGCGCACGAGTGGCGTGGAAACGATGCGATTGCACACGGAGCACATTCAGATGCTGATGATGAAGATCATCCAGACTGATAACGAGGTTTGTTTTTATTAACAATGTTTTTTAGTACAGCGAATCGCTATATTTTTTATCAAGATTCGTATCGATAATATCACTTAGTCCCATTATCAGATCAACCGGTGGAACAACTATAAATCACCGGACCAGCCTTAAATTTTAAAGAGTGCTGTCTGGCTAATATTCTATGCTGATTAGTTTCAAATGGCGGCTTTCTAGCAGCTTTATGATAGACGTAGTGCTTCATTGTAATCTGTGAATCTATAGATATATTTAATTAAATTATTTTGTTACAGGCGATGGGCATTCTGGCGATCAAGATCCTGATCGACCATATCAAGCTGTACCAAGTGCAATTATCGGATAAACCGGTAAGTCTATGTTTCATCTGCTTCAAAATCCGGGAATATCTAGAAGATCCTTTCATGCTTTTAAAAATTATTAGTATCCGGTTATTCTTGTTTCTTAAAGCGAAATATCAGAAACCGGGTACGCTTTTGGATATTATGCAGTTCTCGACGATTCTGATCTGATTATGCCTGTTCAATGTACCAATTTTGTCTCCTGTAAGAACCTCATACCTAAGTAGAAAAGGTACACAAGTGTGACCCTGATGCAATTCCTTGCAGCAAGACCAATTTCTTGCAGCAAGTCCAATTTCTTGCAGCAAGTCCAATTTCTTGCAGCAAGTCCAATTTCTTGCAGCAAGTCCAAGTGGCGAAGCTGCTGTCCTTCGTCAGCTCGAGCTTAAGAGACATGGAGGGACACGCGCGATCGGGCAAGATTTTCGAGCCACGGTGAGCATACAAGAAAAAGTTGGGTAACATAATCTTAGATAACCTTTTATGCCACTAATTTATTAAAATCGATAACGTTCTGTTTTGGTTACTTTATTCGTTCATTTTTCTACAGTGGACTTGGATGATAGCCTGCATCATTCAGTGATAAGCAAACCCTACGGACGGCCCTCAGGGGTTATCCCAAACTTTCTACTGATTTTGATGAACTGCACTGTCATCTCTTACTATTACTACTGCGCCATTGCACCCGGCATATCGATCGTTTTGAGTTACGGTACTTTTTGCAGATCAAAAAATTCGACTCAGAAGTGCGGTAATGCGGGCGAGGATTTGGCCATCGAAATGGTAGGAGTTTGTAAATTAATTTTTTTCCTGAAACCGAAATGTCGCAGGCACTCAAGCAATGCTTCTATCAGCATCAGATGCTACTGGAGGCGAGAGGGTCTGAACTGCAGGTCGGTTGGATTTGAAATTTGCAATCATTTCGAGGCCCAGATTGACCTGATTCATTCATGCATCAGACTGTAATTATTCAAGCGGGTATTTGAATGACTTTGATTAATTAGTATTTGCCACTAGCGCAGAAAAAATGAGCGGTCCTTTTCATTTGACATCTTGGTCTTAAGCTTGTAACTATCACATTCCTAAATCTAGAAACTGATATGGGCTTTTCCTTTTCCAATTGTTCTATTCACTTCTACAATCATGATGATTCCAGCTCCAACTTATTCCCCGCACTTCCCATTCGGTGAAGGTCTTCGGAGAGATGATTCATCTAATCACTCTCGTCTACCACAAGTACTCTCCCGTCATCGTCACTGAGGTAAATTTATTTATGCATTAAAAACTTTTAAATCTTCCTAGTCGCAGGCGAATGGGCTCCAATGGCATGAATTTGTGTGAATACGGGCGAACCTTTTTTTTAGCATACCGTTATGTTCAAAGGATCGCGTGTGTTTCATGTTGCCCTCAAGTTACATAGAGTATTTTCAGTTCCACGACCTCACCCAATCGATGATCACCTTCATCAATGCCCGCATGACAAAGGACCAGGTTTGTTTTTGTTTTTTTCAGGTGTCCTTTTGTTTGTGATGTTGCACCTTTTGATGTGGTTGTGCAGAGTTTATTCTGTGGTAGTAGAAGTAGGCGAATTTGCGTTCAAGGGGATGGTCTAAACTCCATCTTGTTGGTGCACATCAGAGTTGATCATGCTTAGAAGGGGGAAACTGAGTTGAATAAAGGCGCGTTTGGAGTAGAAACAAAGGGAGATAGTAGGCAGGTTACATGTCGAAAGCGGCTAGGGTCTTCTTCATTTCGATGAGGAAGGTAAAGCCCTTGTGAATGAAGGGGAAATGAGCGTTGATGGACGCCTTGGCCTCATCCGAAAGGGTCTCGTACCGAGCGGCCACCTTGAATCCCTGAAAAATATTTAGTTAGTAATGCCCCGACGTCATTATTCGGAATATTTGAGATGGAAGTGCGTGAAAATAGGGGGGGGGGGCTCTTCGGATGTTGTTATGATTGGTTTGATAAATGAGCCACTCACGACGGTGGCAAGTTGCTCAATCGAGGGCTCGGTTTCACCGGTGATGATCGGGCCAACCTCGGCGGTGACCTGACAATTAAAAAGCGTAACCTGGATAGCATGTTGTGTGAAAGTCCACGGAACTATTGTGAACTCTGGTTTCAGCTCTCTTATGAGTGTTTGTACAATCATTAGTTGATCATTGCTTGGTACTGTTCATAAAAATAAAAATAAGCACGATCCTAGTCTCCTTACGTTATTGCTACAAATTTATTTGACCTTAATTTAAAAAAAAATCTTGTCTGTCTTGTAAAGCTTTCAATGAACTTACGCTCGCGAAGAACTGCTGGGCCTCTGTGTTGAGTTTCTTCATGCGCTCATAGAAGGGCTTGAGCAGACGGATTACCTTGAGAGCTATATCGTATTATATAGAGCTGAAACCGCAATTGTGCTGGCTCCTTTGTCGATTTAGTACAGCGAAGTTACTCCCACTGGGCTTACCCGGCGTGCCTAGAGCACATGGTATCTAGAATGTTAGCCCCGACCTTCTCGTACGTCTCCGGGGCGTCGGCCTTCATCTTGTTCAGAAGGTCGTTGTCGTCGGCGTACGCGTCGCGGTCGAGCACGACCTGAAGGAATTGTGGGCTTTTTGGCAGCTATCTGCACCCATGAACATCGTCGAGCTATCTCTGGATCTTGACAATGAGTCAACATATAACCCCCGCACTTCCCTTCCTCTAAAAGCGACTTGAATTCAGCTGCATAGCAGCGTATGCAATGCCGAGGAATGAGTGCGCAGGCAATTGATGTATTAAAGAATCGCTGCCGACCTTGCGAAGGTAGGCGATGTCGGCGGGCGTGAACTTCTCGAACTCGTTGATCAACGAGGACAGCTCGCCCGTGGCGTCTGAAGAGGGGGACGATTAACGTACCGTCTGGATACCATGCCACCCCCCCTCCCCTTCAACTAGGACGACGCCCTTCTTCGCATGTGCCACACGTCCTTCCACTTCCACATTTACTCCATACGCCTTGGTTCACGTCTATTTATGACGAACCATCGCACAATTGCAATCGATCGATGAGTATTCCAGTTCCTGAAATACAGTAAAAGGCTTGGCGTACCATTGGTGATGAAGGACTTGAGCGAGCCGTCATCCACGACGGGAGCAGCGGAGGCAGTTGAGAGGAAGAGCACGGAGAGGAGAAGGTGGAGGGTAGACATCTAGGAATATGCATGCGTAGGACCTACGAAATGGGTACGCGAGTAGGCGAGTGGAAAGGGCTAGCAATTGGTAAGACAAGCTAAAAATGGTATGTAGTGATCGTCACTGATTTGGCCTCCATCCAATGGAAGAGAAATCCGACTGGAATGAGGCGAAGAACGTTTAGACGAAGCGGGAGTTTACAATGAGAATGAGCCGCCTCAGGATGTCTCTCATTGAAACGGCTTCTCTGGGTAGCAGACAACAGTAAAAATAAGCAAGAGCGGAGCACTCGAAGGGACGCGGGTAGTTTATATTTGCGGGGCGAAAAGATCGAGCGAGAAGCGAGGGAAATTAGAGATCAAAGGAATATTGATTTCGGAGAATAATGCAAAACGATAAGAAAATCGGGCATGGTTTTCCTCTGGGTAGCGAGTGAAGTGCAAGGGAAAACTACAGTCGTAGACAGGATTTTGATGGAGTATCTTAGTTTCACCTTCTAATGTTATAGTCAAGGCTCAGATTGAGAATTACTAATAGGCAATGGTATATGTTACAATGAAGAAAAAATAATTCAAACGATAAAATTGCTCAATATTTCAGGACCACGTCGAAGAGATAGAAATTGACAATCAACGGTGCATAGATTTTCGCCAATAGACGATCGATTTGAATGAACAATTTATATATTGAAGGAGCACGTGGAGAAGCGGAACCAGGAGATGTACAACGAGTTTCACAACGCGCAAGTGAAAGTGCTCGGCTTCTTCGCGTATCTCATCAAGGCGGTCGGGCATGGAAGGGTGAGATGGGGTTTCATTTTTGGCATTTTGGAGTTATCGATTGCCGAAAATACCAGGGTGAGTGGGGTTTCATCTTTGACATTTTGGAGTTATCGATTGCCGAAAATGCCAGGGTGAGTGGGGATTCATCTTTGATAGATGGTTTCGTTCGTCTGATCGAGAAAATCCCGGGTGAGTTCGGTGTCATCGTTGACATTTTGAAGTTGTCGGCCGACGAGAATGCCAGGGTGAGTTGGGTTTCAGGGCGAAGGTATAGGGTAGTAGAGACGTCTTGGCTCTGATTTCTGATGGATGTTCAATCAAAAAAGTATACAATTGTTCGGCTTTTGGCGTGCTTATACGTGCTTCGCATTACCCTTTTGATAATCTGACATCAAAAATAGGAGTAAAATATGCATGAATTGTCTTGAATCCCTTCAGAGCCCCATTTTGGTGAATATAATCTGCGCCTTTCAGAGTCCCATTCTGGACGATCTAATCTCCGGCTCTGGTGAGCGGATGGTGGCGGGCACCCTTCTGCTGCTGGAGACGTGCCCGGTGCTGGTGGTCAACCAGCGGAAGGAGCTGCTGGGCAACACGAAGGTCGTCTTCGGCTGTGAGGTAGGTAGAAGGGGGGGGGGGTACGGTCACTGGTGGGCGTTCATCCTTTAGTTTCATACATTTAAATTGCCTACCGGGGACCGATAATAAATAGAGGTCAGACACTAATAGCAGAGGTCTAATGGCTTAAAAATCAGATTTTTAGCGGATATATTGTGGTCAGATGACAGATTCCATTAAATATATAGTGGTCTGATTACCGGCCCGGTAGTTATGAAAATGTATGTTTAGTTTACGAGAAGAGGGAGGGAGTGGGACGTTTTGAGAGTTTTCGCTGCAGAATCAGCAGAATTTTATCCTGTCCTACTAGGGGGTTCCGCAGAGTGCTAGCAATTTCTATTGGTGCTCTGCTTTGCGGAGATAGTGCCCAGCTACAGTGATCGAAAAGCATGTCAACATCAACATGAGGTGCTCGACGAAGTCGGGCAAAATTTTAATCTATAAGTGCCCGAAGTGGTGCTCGAAAAGTTGCATTTTCAAGTGTCGGTAGTCTATGTGCCCAAAAACGTGTCCGAAAAAGGGTCTAGGTGCCCGACGGCAAAACCCAGTTGACATGATTTTTCGACCACTGGTTCCATTTCATATCATGTTGAATGTGGGAAAAAAAGCGGAGAATTATGGTCGGCAAATCGAGTCCGATATAGAATGAAGGCTGAAACCTCGGATTGCCGGTATAGAATCATGAAAATCGATTTCAGTCACTCCGGCTCAAATTCCTGCCCTACATTCCTCGTCTCTTCTCGGAGAAACTGATGATCGGGCCGGCCTTCACGACCAACGATTGCATGAGGTACGGTAGTATGAGTTACGGTATCGATACGAGGTTTATCTTATCGTGTATATCTTTTATGAAATGTGAGCAGTGAATATTGTGAAGGGAGCAACGTCTGGGGTGTTATATTAAGATATTCGGTTGTTCTGACAGTTTTAACTAATGGATGATCAGCGCTACATGAGCTTATTAGCTTGGTGATATTCTGATTGGGATTAGTGATTTCCGAATATTTATTCATAAATTATTACTCAAAATCTTGCAGAAAGATGATGTACGAGCAGTTGGCTGATCTACTGCATCATCTACGTACTCAACTGTCCTATCCAGTGCTCTGCCAGTGAGTGCTTGCGGTAGATTGAAGGGTACGGTAGCTTTGGAGGGCAGATTGATGACTGGGATGATCTCAGTTTCACCGTTACATTGACTGCCTTGATGCTCTAGATTTCGATTAATACTTGGCTGTGAATATTAAAAAATAATATAATAATCAAGTAACTGTTGATTGATTCAGTTGATTCAAGTTCGTTTGCTAGCATTAGATCTCGATTACGGCTTATTGCTACGCGGCAAATGTAAATTGCAAATTGATGAATGGGATAATCTGAGTTTCACTGTGACATTGATTGTCATGGTCTGCTATGGATTTCAATTTATTCAGTGCGTGTACTATAATAATTGATCATATTCGTTCGTATTTGATCTCGGTTTCACGAGCACTTCTCTTGCACAGGTGTTGCCAAAACGCAATTGTACCGAGATAGATCTTATATTAATGCAAATACTCATAATGCACTATTTCCAGCGCTACGTACGTCTTCTCTCGTTGCCTGCACGACCCTCTCCTACCGCCATCGATGCAGGCTGTCTCCATAAGGTAATTACTCTAATTATTAAGCTAATTGCTAAAGTTTGTGTCTTGAAACGTGATAGTTGACGTGATAGTGATAGTAGGGAATCGGTATTCGATTCTCGCTCCACACAGGCTAAGGAGCAGGCCTGCTTGACAATTGATTTGGTGTCCACTGCCCTCTTATCTTGATCTGAGTGATCGTCCATCATTGCAGACTCGTGATGAACCTATGCGAGGCGTTCGTCAAGTGCGAGCTGCGGAACGCGGAGCCGGTAAGTCCCAATTACTACTTAGGATCACAACTCGATAGCATGCACCGCATCCAGTAATCTAGCTGTTGAAGCTGGAAATAGGTCGTTAAAATTAGTAAGGAATACTATTAGACCGGTTTTTCTTCTATTGCTCGTTCCTTGGCCGATCATTACATTGATGCACTCAGTGGTCAAATACTTAGGTCATGAAACCCAAGAGGTGCTATTCTATATTTTTTGTTCAAAATGGTGTGCATAGGCCATTTTTGAGGGGGTTACTGCATAAACGACACACTGGCGCGTGAACCAGGCCGAATATGAGAATAAAGATTCACTACATATTTTTGGGCCCCTTTTAGTAATCAAACTGTATTCAGCCCACGCCCGCTCGGGACGTCCTCATCGGCGTGCTCGAGAGTGTGATCTCCAAACTGCGCGTGATCGTCATCTACCATCTCCCGCTGATGTTCGCTGCAGCCGGAGGAGAGCCGGCCGTGTTCCGCGCGACAGAGTTCGCCGCCAGTGAGATGTATGTTTCAGGCTTTACTGGGATTGGCTTCTCACTTCGAATGGGCTGGAAATTACTCATGTCTTTATTAGAAACACAGAGTTGTGTGTTGTACAATAATTACTAATTGAAAAGAAGAGGGAGGTACGTCACTCGGGGCTTTTTGCGTTTACCTAATTGGGAAACATAGTGAGATGAGCGTTTCAAGCTGTATTGATAGTTGTCGAGTGTTGCATAGCTGACAATGAGAGTGGAATAGCCAGCGAGATGTTCGTTCCACACCGTACTATTAGTTGTTCAGCGAGTGATAGATGGGATGTTCTTGTGATTTTGAATAAACTAGAAATAGCAGACGAAGTCTTTATTAGGAACAATGAGATGTGTGTTTCAGACTGGCTACTTGTATAGAGTGGTGTTAAATTTAGATTGGCTGCGACTCATTGAAAGCTCATGAACTGAAACTGATGATGAATCATGACCGGTCATCATTGATTGATCTTTGATCTCGACCCTGTTCAGGCGTCCGGACGATAAGCAGAAGCTGATGGAGGTGATCGCGACCGAGCGACGACACTCGAGTTCCGCGGTACGTTACAATTCTCCTGGCCTTTTTTCTTGAACCTTTGTTGTTGGAGTTAGGGCTTTGCGCAGGACTGTTTGCGTTTCCAGTTGATTTCTCGTTGAGCGTCCTCAGAATACGGTTTGAATAGCATAATAATTTGTTACTACACTGTGCTGTGGGATACGGCATCTTTCGCAGTTGAAATGCCATAATAGATTGATCTTTGATCTCTTTGATAGACTGGATTGATCTTTGATCTCTGCAGCCACTCAACGCTGCCGCGGTCGACCTCGACGATCCGGCGCTGCACTGCCCGGTGGACGGAGTGCCAGGTGAGGTGATGTTTCACGATTTTATTACTTGACTTGAGATGTATCTCGTGTAATTTTTCGAGCGAGCCATGTTCTAGTAAAACTAATAACTGTGTAAGTGAAGATGACTATTGAAACAATGTTGCTTGGAACATGTCTCCTTCAATTGCACTTGTATAGGAGGCCGTTTGTGTAAGAGTCGAACAATGTCCGTACAGGGTAAAATATCGGCTCCCAGCAAAATGCTGTTTTAGGTACTGTTCAAGGTGCTTAATAACCTGGAACATTTCACTTTACATGCAAATCAATATTTGGGTCAGTACAAAAGGTCAAAGATCAGTGGAATTTTCACTTTTTTCGCTATAGCAACGGAACGGTTATAGATATTCAAAAACTTTGAATATAGACTCCTATTCATTTTTCAAGGTAAATTCAGTACTATTTTTGAAATTGTGAAATTCGCAAAAACTTGCGTTTTTTCGTTGGTATTTACATTGAAAACAAATTGTAAAAAATTTAACTCGCTTGGGTGTGTGGGGCATAGAAAAACTAAAATATGTACGTCGGTAGTTCGCACAACTCGGGCCCACCTCTGAGTTATGAATTAAATAGTGGAGACACAGCGATGGGAACAACGGCTCCTTCCATTCCTCTCTCCTTGAGCAGACTCGTACCGATTTGGCGAGTTGACCCCTTGAGTGTCCTATGGCTCAACCGGTAAGACTGCGG
>LS486159.1:13236-23677 GCA_900490705.1 Pristionchus arcanus
CCACTATTTAATTCATAACTCAGAGGTGGGCCCGAGTTGTGCGAACTACCGACGTACATATTTTAGTTTTTCTATGCCCCACACACCCAAGCGAGTTAAATTTTTTACAATTTGTTTTCAATGTAAATACCAACGAAAAAACGCAAGTTTTTGCGAATTTCACAATTTCAAAAATAGTACTGAATTTACCTTGAAAAATGAATAGGAGTCTATATTCAAAGTTTTTGAATATCTATAACCGTTCCGTTGCTATAGCGAAAAAAGTGAAAATTCCACTGATCTTTGACCTTTTGTACTGACCCAAATATTGATTTGCATGTAAAGTGAAATGGTCCAGGTTATTAAGCACCTTGAACAGTACCTAAAACAGCATTTTGCTGGGAGCCGATATTTTACCCTGTACGGAGTCCACTCGAAATTGTCTGACTCTTACGCGAACGGGCTCATAGTAAGTACTGAACACTGAATAAAAAAAGCAAATTCAATATTTTTTGTTTATAATAAAAGTAGCCAGGAGAAACACTGCTTCGTTGTTCTATCATCTGTCTGGGGCGCATCAGTTTCAATAGTACAATGGTTGTGAAGTGCAAGGAAATCGCTAGTGTTGCACTTGACGCAATTGATCCCCGGACATGCGCAGCTGCTGGTCCCTACGGTGGTTACCAATAGCTGCCCAGCAACGTTGAAGATAGACATGTTCCAGAACTGGAGCCGTGCCCGTCGATCGGAGTGCCCGCCCTGCCCGCACCGACCGTCCCGCCGCCGCACAAGGTTAGCTGGGGTTTCATGGACCTTACATAGGAAATTCCTATTAGGAATACAAATGGGCGCTGTAGCGCTATTCTTATCTTCTCTCTGCTATTTTGCAAAAGTGCAATGTGCAGCCACCACAGAAGGTGAGCAGGGGTTTCGGAGTGGGTTCAAGGTAGCATTTTGCAGCATATCCTCGATATTTTGTGAAAATGTGATCCTATCATACTGTAGACTACTTTCTAGGGGATTTCCCTCCTCTGTTCCATATAGGCGCATAAATGTTGTTGAACTTACGTGCTCTCATCGTCATTATAGCGAAACATTGGAATATCGCTGATTGATGCGTTTCTTGGAAATGATACTGATGATGTTTGAGTTTCACGGATCTACCATAGGCCGAGCGGATTTTAAAGGGCAATGAGAATATGGCTGGTATTCTAATAGCCTAAAAAGAAGAAATCAGAGCGCCGCAGGACCTCACAGGGCTTCAATGACCCTCTTTCCGGACACTATATTGCCTAATCATGACGTAATCTCCCCCTCATTCAGGGCTACTCGTCCGTGGACAGCATGCTGGCTGCGACGTGGACCGCCACCGCCCCGCCCATGCCGCTGCACGAAGCGAGGAACATGGTGAGTGGAGAGGAAAGGAAGGGGTGTGCTCTAGTTGCGACGGGCTAGAGATCAGGCGCTGCACGAAGAAATGGGAGAATGCACGAAGAAAATGTATGCGAAGGTGCGCGAAGGTGTGCTCTAGCCGCGCCGGGTTAGAGATCAGGCGCTGCACGAAGCGAGGAATATGGTGATGAGGGGAAGGGAATATGTGCTCTAGCAGCGCCGGGGTAGAGGCATTCGATCAAGATATGGGGGGGGGGTACCTACGGCTATGCATTGATTTTATTTAAGTACGAATTGAGCGAAAACTGAGAGCAAATCCGCCCACTACATTTGTGGCGGCGTTGAAACACCAACCAACCTCCATCCAGATTCACTTCCTACTCCACATTTCAACTTCCCTAAAATCAGAATTGTCCTTCCTGCGATAATTAGTGAAAACGGTGAAACATAAGTAATCCATTTCCTTTTTTATATCGAATATTATTACTATTGTTCCAATTTTGTTTCCATATCAAATTGCTGACAAAAGTTTCTGATGCATTTAGTGAATACAGTGAAACTTCAGTTATCCGTGCATTCCCTTCTTTTCTTATTTTTTAAAAGATTATTATTATATTTCCAGGTTCGCTTCCTCATCCAATCGTGCAAGGTCGTCTTCATCTCACTCAAGGACACGAAGAAGACGGATCGTTAGTTTATTTGTGTTTTTATTATGATTATTGATTATTAAAACAGATAACAGTGGTCATAATGATAACTCCATGATATGTTTGCTTTTGGTCTGGCTGTGAAACATGTAACTGCATGTAACTGAACATCAATCTTGCGCTAGATCCTTAGGACTTTAAGATCGCTAGTTTCTGTAGTCAATGCTGCCACTATAATAATAAATGTATAATATGTTTATTGTTGTCTCAGGCGCGCTAACCCCGGCAGAGGAGCGTGACCTGTGCGCGCGATTGTTCAAGTACGGACTGCAGGCATTGGATGTGTTCGTCGTACCGTTCGCCGGAGCGAATCGAACGAGGTCAGCTTCCCCATAACTACGTCCTCTCTAACACGGCGCGTCTAGTACGCACCTCAAGAATCATCCCCCGCTTGCGGGTGCACACGTACATAGTTGTTATTGTACCTATAAGGCTAGGAGAGTTCTGTGAAACATGAAACATGAACGGCGTATCCTCAGAAACTTCCTTGACACTTTTGAGGCCTTTTTTTCGTTAAAATGTACTCGCACTTTTCCTACCATGGTGCTATTCTAATAATAATTTACGTTCTTCCGAGTGATTTCTCTAGTTATTCCCGAGTAGGCTCAAGTTACATTTTCATTAGAGAGATGGCAATGGGTTATTGCACAGACCGGGTAAGGACCGTTAACCGGGTAAGGACCGTTAATTTAGGTACCATGCGGGAGAGCACGGCTAGGTCAGTATACCGGAAGTCGAATATTAATTAATCAATACACACAATACTCCTTCAGTTATCGCGAGGAGAGCAAGGAGTCGCTGGACGCGTTCGCTTCCGTGATGGCCATAGTGAACGTGGAGGTCTTCTGCGAGATGTTCGCCAACTATCTGCCCGTTCGTTTTTTTACAAGAGGGTTGCATAACATTACGATGGAATAGGGCTATATGGCATACACCAATCGAAAGAGCATCAAAAGGTGGTCTGATTCATAGTTATACACGCTTCGAGCACTAATATTAGTGAGAAGTACCAATCAACATTGTTTCATCATATTTGTCGTTAAAACCATAAACACACTATCAAATATCAGTTCTTCGTCGATCGCATCGCCTCGAATCCGAATCTGCTCATCATTTGCAACTACTTCCTGCTAGTCCCGGTGAGTTTTTAAAATGATTTTCTTTGATTAATTAATTTTAATTGTCATGATTATTATTAACTTTAATTCTCAAGGAATATCAGGAGCTCGCGCCGCGCTTCGGCAGTATCCTCATCCAGTATCTGCTGCAGAAACTTCCAGAATTGGCGTGTGAGTTGATCTTTGGTTTTTGATCTTTGATCTCTGATCGTTGACCTTTCAATTTAATGCGTATTCCGTTACGGGCATAGTGTAGATATGCAATACAATGGGTGAGCGTTAAAACGATGCAGGCGAATCGGTCTTTGATCTCTGATCTTTCAGACTCGAACACGCGCTCGGAGCTCTACCTGAAGCTGTTCAAGCAGGTCTTCTCGGCCGTTGCTTACATGCAGAGCACACACACGCACACGGCAAGCGAGAATGTGGAGAAAATGATCACGGTACGGTAGATGATTACGGTAGCCAATACGGTATAAATCGATTAGTAAAAAGGTACAGAGGGGAGCAGTACGGTATAAAAAGCATTGTTCGTATGGCACACGGTATGGTAGGAGAAGGGGTACGGAAGATGGATATGGTAGTCAATATAAATTGATTAGATAGTGGGATTGCATTATTGTTTCAACGTTGCATTTCGTGCTGGGGGTACTGAGTTACAGCAAAATAGGCACGCGTTTTTCGGTTTCAGAGATGACTCTAATTCTGCTTACTACCGTGCTTGACAATGAATGGTCCTTGTGAATTGCTAAAATTACATAAGCATTAGTTATTTCGCAGAATTCTACCACTGAACACAGCCCCCCATTCTCATCTAGCAATAGTTGCCTGAAATGAGAAGTTTCTTGATTGATTTGATATTTTGCAGCAATGGATGCCGCAGCTGATTCGGGATTCGATGAGCTGCGCACTGCGAGGAAGGGAGCCGATGAACTACTTCATCCTGCTGAGGTCGCTCTTCCGCGCCATTGGAGGCAACAATCAGAACGTCGATTCCCTGTGAGTCTACAGTATTCTAATTGTTGGCTACCGTATGGGATATTGATCGTGAAATGATTACTATTACATTGAATCCCTGTGAGCATCTACAGTATCCTAATTGTTAGCTACCGTATGGGATAGTGATCGTGAAGTGGCTGTTTTTGTTGAAATTTCGTAGACACCGAAGTGTGCAGCAAATTGCAAGGGAGATTTATGCCCCAGTGTATAGATGAAACCGAGCGTAAATGCCGTTTTCGATTTTGATATGTAAAATGTTTAGGAACGCACAATACTTCGACCTGGCATTGAGTTTAATATTTGAAACGGGATTAGAGTGCCCTGCAAAACGTGAATATTGCAGGTACAGAGATTTCCTGCCCCTCCTCTCTCCTCTTCTCTCCTTCCTCAATCGAATGCAAGCTGCGGACCATCGAATGGCCATGAGGGAGCTCTTCGTCGACCTGTGTCTCACGGTATGTTATTGTTGTTGTTTTGGTGTTGTTATTGTTGTCAAAATGGAAAACCTGCGTCGAGAGCTTACACCCGGTTTGTTGAAGTTTCCGTCAACCAACATAGTGATTCGAAAATGTGCTCAGCAATGAACGTAGTTGCGTCTTTCAAAGCCATACCAGATTTTGCATCGTATCTGCCTGTTGTTGTTATTGTTTTTACTTTGTTGTTATTGTTATTGTTTAGACCCAATCTCTTATTGTCAGCTGCCCGTCCGTCTGTCCACGCTCCTTCCCTACATTCCGCTTCTGATGGAGCCGCTGATCTCCTCGCTCTCCGGCCACTTCAACGGCAACGAGAACACGACCTCGAGAGGTGAGGCTTGCAGAGACGTCGCACTCTAGTCAAGCCGGGTTAGAGGGGGGGGGGGGGGGGGGGGGGAATGAAGTGGATTGATTCCGCGACTTCTGCTCACGTTATTTCTATTATTTTTAAACATTGAACTAGGTGAATGGGGATTGAAGAGAGGAGTGATGAACGGAAGGGAGAGGGAGTTGTCGATCACTGATCGAAACTTCTTGTAATAAAATTAATTAATGTTGTATTGTGCTTGAGCACAGTCGGGAAAAGCAATGGATTATTTTTAGTCAATGAAATGATTATCTTGCAGACTGCGGACATCGGGTCGAACTACAAGGTGGACAAGGTGCTGTACGCATCGTGCAGACCCATCATCGATAGTGAGTTATGGGTTTCATTGGGGAGGGTATAGCTTGGTGGATTAGTTGGTGAGCAATTTTGACGAATATTCCTTCTTAACAATTAAAAAAGCCCCGCAATACCAACGTGTGATTGAAGATGCATACATGGTAGAACCAGGATTTTATTTAAGTTATTCAAAAAAAAAGAGATGACAACATTTCGGCAGTTAGAGAGGTGTTTCAGTGGTAACATATAGTGGAGGAAATTCGTTGGAAATCAATAACATTGCGCTATGCTGTACTCATTTATATTCGGAATTCTTTTTTATGGTTGAAAATTGAGAGTGAGAATGGTGTTTCAGGGGTAGCATACATTGGAGAAAATTGGTTGATCATCAATGACACGAGGGGTTTTATCCGATTCTAATCCATTCCTTCCCTCCTCAGGCATCTGTGCATCTGATGCCCAATCGGAAGCGTCCACTCTCACTTGTCTCATGAAGAATGTCGACTCGCCCAATATGCCCAAGGAGTGCGAGAAGAGACTGCTCGAGGTGAGCTATGATCTTTGATCTATGGAGTGCCGTTCTCACTTTATCTACGGCATGTGTTCCAACCTACTAGATTACTGTTGCAATGTTTACCCATTAATGTAGGTTACTGAATACAAGTTGTTAATTCCGCTTCTTAAGGTGCAATACTTCTTCGCTCGTGATTGGACTCTCGATCCGGCCATGTACTCCGCCTGTCACGATGAGGCTGTCTCGAGGTGAGAAATGGATTCACGATTTGCTAGTGATGACGTCATTGAGATCTCGGAATGAATCCATCGTGTTTTATTACGGTAAACGCAATACGTTAGTCACAATCATAGTCTGTATTGTTGAATCAGCCGATGTAGTTCTGTGTTTACATGCACTGTCGAAACACAGATCTGGATAGTCTCCCAATAGCACTTTACTCGGCAGTCAGGCATAGTGAGCCGTTGGCGCCCCTCTTGAGGGGGAGTGGGAAAGGGCGGCCACGACACTCACACACAATCACACACTCAATTCATTCTCTATTCTCTTCTATTTGCCGGTTTCCCCTCAATTGGCCGGAGTCGTTCCGGCGGACTTCTTGCGACGACGAGTGCGCTTCTTCTGCTAGAAAAGGATTACTATAGATGGGGATACGGTAGTTACTACCGTACCTTCTTGCTTCCCTTGCTGGGCGTGGTTCCGGAGGACGGGGTGGCTGGTCCCGTCGAGGCAGAAGTCGTGCTGTCGGAGGGCCTGTGAGAGATATGGTAGAGTACTGTAAACAGGGGGTACGGTACTCACTTGGCAGTATTGGTACTGGCGGGTGCATCGGATGGCACGGGAGTGGGTGTAGTGGCAGGAAGAGCATCGATACGATTCACTGTCGATTCAGTCAGAGATGGCTTCTGAGGAACCTGAAGAGAGATCAAAGATCAGATTGGAGAGAGAAGGAATGCCGCACATCGGAGTCGGTCGACTTGGCCACAGCAGTCACGGATTGCTGCAAGGAATAAATCGATAATTTCAGTCTTTCTACCGTAATCTAGCTGGTTACCGTACCGGAAGGACGGAGCCTGCGGCGCAGGTTACGGTACCGGGCTGGAATTTCGCAACACATCATCTACCGTATTCCAGATATACCGTATACCTGGTTGGCTGTGGAAACGCAGCTCGTAGGCACATCGTTCCTCTTTGCACCTCCGGAGGCAGGACAGCCACCAACGGCTTTTTGCGATTGCTGAACCGGGGTTTAGATTGATGGGGGTTACGGTAGTACCTGGAAGTGATAGTAGGCGGCAGCAGCGAGAACCGCCGCGATGAGTAGAATGAGGAACATTGAAGGGGCGGAGCCTCGAGGGGCGGGGCTTGGGGGAAAGGGGGCGGAGTCGAGTCGAGGACGAACCTCTCGAGACGAGAGTGAGAAGAGCGAATGAGGAGAGGAGGGATGAGGGAGGAGAGGGAGACGAATGGAGGAAATAATGTAATTGAAATGTTAATGGGAATATATCCCATATGGGAAAGTAGATAATGGAGTTGTTGACAATAGTGGAGAAATGGAAATTAGAAGGATTATTTACATATATTTTAAATTGAGTTTTCCAGATGCTCGGCCACTCCGAATTGGCACGAGATGAAGAATCCGTCGAACCAGGTGGATCCCGGACCCGCCATTCTCGCTTGTCTCTATAGAAATGCATACGATGAGGAACATCCGGTGAGTAGAATGACGTCAACAATGATGTAGGAGATGGATTATGCACATTTTTTTGAAATTACTGTCAGAATTTATGAACATTGATAGTGGATGACTAATTGACAGACTGAAACCTGGATGTGACCCTTGCAAACTTTCATTCTAACGATTTCATTCTTGTAAACGTTTCAGATGGGCGATAGTACCCGGGGAGCGGCAGATAGCGATGGGAGCCAGCCCACCGCAGAATCCGGCCAATCAGGAACCGATGAGAAGGTACGGTAATCGATTGATTTTATATCATTTCAGAAGTATTCACTCGACCTCTGAAAGGCAACATTATCGTAGTAATAGTTAATGGGAAACTACGCAAGATAAGCGGCTGCATAATATTTTGTCGGATTTCGAGAGATTCTTCTGGATTTGAAAGATAGTATTTTTAAAAAGTGGTTATAATGGCACAGAAATGCTATTTTTCTTCACATTTTGACTTTAATCTAGTGATATTTCATTAAATTTAATACCGTTTTTGTTAAGGCACGCTGCAGCCCTGTGTCGGTCGATTCTGATGGCAGCAGTGGAGGAAAGAGGAGAGACGATCGAGGGAAATATGGATCGAGTTAGGAAGAGATTGGAGGTGAGTGCAAATTTGTTTTATTTTATATTATCGAAAAAGATGAAACGAATGAATATGAGCTTCGTTGTGGAATAAGGACAAGACGTGAAACACAACACTGCGTGGTGATCTTCTCCATGGAATAAGAGTAGGGTGTGAAACAAAGAGCTGATGGGTTGCAAATGTCATTCAATAATCGTTGCAGTCGATGAGCCCGGAGTCCCTTCGCACTGCTTCCATCTACAGAAGTACGAATGAGCAAGCGAGAAGAATGTACGTCAACGCACTCATGGCCATTGCTAGTAAGTATCAATTATTTGTTGTTGTTGTTTTTAAATCGTGGCAACCACATACTAGTCTGCAAGTGAACTATAGTATACTAATGCTCGGTGAAGCCGCAAGCGCACCGGCGTTTACTTTCTTGGGCTGGAGCCACCGCATAGCGTATCTTCCTAACTCGTCGGTCCAAGAGCATGCCTGGTTTACTTATACGCGCCTAAAATGATTTTTATCACCTTATCACCTTATCACAGTCTTAACAGCGCTAACTTAACTTAACAGCGCTTAAAATGATTTGTATCACCTTATCACCATATCACAGTCGCCGTGACGATAAAGGACCTTCGGCAGACGCACATCAAGTTCTTCTCGGCCGTCGTGCGACAACTGACGACGCAGGCACTACTGGAGCAGATGGGTTAGTAATGAGGACATATGTCAAATAATTGAAACTAGAAAATGTATACCACTGTGGTAGTGGGGTTGTGGTCATTGCTTGAACAGATGGGCCAGTAAAGAGGCCCTGGGCATATATAAAATAATTGAAGCAAAGAAATGCCGACCACTGTGGTAGTGGTGTTGTGGTAGTCACTGTTGCAGACTGGGGTCACTGTTCGAGTATATGGGTTAGCGGAGTCGTAGGGTACAAATCATTAGTGATGGGCACAGTATATCTTGAAGTGCTGGAGAAATATCAGTTTGCAATCACAGATGGGTGAGTAAAGAGTGCTTATAATCATTGGCTCAAAAAATGCCGAACACATGGTATTGTGTAGCTGTTGATACATAGATCAAGTGAGTTACTGAGAGTATGCTGGGATCAAGAATTAAGAAAGCTGAATGTCGACCACTCTTGAAGGGGCGGTGAAACAGCAGTATGAAAGGTTGCCGAATTCGCTAAAAAGCCAGAATGGGAATAAAAGCTTCCTTCATCGGATCGGTTAAAAGGGCTGGTTAAGTGACTGTTAGAGGAGTAAACAGAATTGAGAAACTAATAATTTTCCGCTCTTGAACTATTTGTGAAACATTAGTTGGTCAAGAATCAAAGCACCATTAGTCTTCGCTCATTTCATACACATTAATGCATTGTTTGGTGTGGTTCCGCACAAACGTTGTGCGAAAAGTTCAGAAGATCCCAAATTTGATTGATTATATTTTAAGATCACTATACTTTTAGATCCAGATTTTGAATGAAACTATAACCGTAGAATTTTATGTAGTCTAACAATTTCTCCATCTCAGATCCCCCTCTCGATCCATCCTCGTGCATGGATGGCCTCATCGTAATGGATGTCGTCACGATGGCACTCGCCGACCCCGTCAAGGTATTTTATTTTATTATTAATATCTATTTTTATTTAAAAAATAACCTATTAGACAGTTGTGCCTCGTGTGGTTGCAGATTCGTTATTATTATGGTCCGTCAAATCGGGGTTTCTCGCTCACTGTTAATTGGGAAGCATCAACAGTTCCTCGATAATTTCGAGCGAATGAGATAGAAAAACTTCAAATCTTCATTTTGCAGTCCGACTACGGTCGCTCGGGGATTGTGATGCTGCGCATCATCTGCGACACATGCAACAAGGCGGCCGGTGACCCGAATACGGTAATGGATGGGGGTTACGGTAGGATAGGGTGGGATATGGGGGGGGGGGTACGGTAGGATTATTACGGAGTGGCGCTGTTCGTGAATGAAATTCGTATATCTCTGCCTAGGTGATTTCGCGGTTTGCGATTATTTCAAAAGTACAATCTTACATCTTCGAGCAATGCTGCCATAGGATGATAGCTAACACAGATACATGTCTTCTTCCGGGCTGCCATAATGAGTAGACTCTAATGATTAGAGTAATCTGAGTACGGTCACAAAGTAAAAAAAATGCACCGCGATGATTACTGGGATCTTTTCATATTCGGAATTTACTTATGATTGTCTTGATGTACCCTTAATGCATAACATAAAATGTTGCCCACATTCAGTGTTCATAATAACATTCAGTTACA
>LS486161.1:0-12688 GCA_900490705.1 Pristionchus arcanus
CAAAACTACCAGTCCATAACATCAATTTTATAACTGTCTATGCAGAACTCTTGTTTCGTAATGCACCTTTTGAAAACCCCTATCTCGAAACTACAGCGTCGGAAAAGTCGAATGAAACCCGTCGTTTGGGAACCGGCGAAATGCACGTAGCGAGAGGGAATGATTATGTAAAAAGCTGTTGTTAGAGAAAGGATGGATTGGAATGATCACTCCAGACAGGGATTAGCATACGTCTCTCTCCAAATCCCTTTGTCTCTTCACCGTGGTGAAGATCGTTCCCATGTTAATCATTCTAGTCCGATCCTTATACAATGACGATTACCATAATCTCGTTTTCTATCGACGATAACAAATAATCCATTCTAAATGGATAATTTTTACATAACTATTCCTGATCGATACGTGCATTTCGTCGGTTCCCAAACGACGGGTTCTCAATCGTCCATTCCGAGTGATCGATTCCAACAAAAACGTTTCGAAGTATTTCATTACAAAATTTCGGTTCCTATTTGGAGAGGAACCGATCTAACCGTGGAGGGCCTTTGGTTACTGCATGAGGTTACTGTATCCCATAATATCCATCAATAAAAGGAGTGGGCTACTATAACTCGCTCGCTCCCAAGTTGGGTCCAACGAGAATTCCAAATTGGATCCAAGCAAATTTAAGTTGCCTCCAGGCCCGGTTGTAACTTCGAAATTTGCTTGGACCCAAGTTGCGCACACCGGAGAATAATCAGTTGAAACTAATGTTTTCATTTTCTTATTGAGTCATTTCGAAATATTTTATGTGCTTTAATTTGTGATCTATCACACTCATGTTTGTCCTATCTTGGAAGTTCCTCAATGTTTACTCGAGAAATTATCATATCCACCCTCAAGGGGAAAATTTTCATGCAGAAAGGCAGCGGTATAATTCCGGAACTTCTTCACTTTAGCGCTCAAAGACCGAGTTTAATCTTGTGGGTAGTTGAGATAGCGAGCGACGGAATGAGCGAGGGGAGAAATAGTTCTTTACTCTTGGGAACTAAAGTAGAGAAGTGTCATATTTCCTAAACTCACATCGCATTAATCTCGATGCCATCCAGAAATTGCTTGTTCGTTTCTTCCGTTATGTACAGTGATTTCTCCTGTAGACGATCGAAGTATTTGGACGGAACGAGACAGTTGTACTGAAATGAAAGCAGATATCATACTCTGGTTTCTGGTGCCCTTTATTATACCAATAATACTCTGACCGGTGGTTAAACAGCACCATTACCCCTAGTACAAGGACCAGTGGCCGGGGGGCTGGTATACCACACGTCATCAGAAAGAGTAGGGGCACCGGTAGTTCGGCGGAGGGACAAATACCCGGGATGCCCCAGAGATCGACTCCCGTTCATTCTATGTCGTGCTTCTCGCTTTAATCACCCTCTAATGATAGTTCATAGAATTGAAGAATGGAAACAATAGTCTTTGTCTTCCCTTCTGCCAATAAAATTTCTCATTTCACGAAGTTCCTAAAACCTCTAGCGGTTCACTCATTTTAGTGAAATGTCTAAACGGAGACCGGTCAATTCTATCGGGAACGTAGCGCCGTCTTTTCTGTATGTTGTATCGTCGTATATCCAATGGTACTCCCGGATTTGCTGGAACCGGGAAATCGGCCGTACCTTCCGGTCGCAGTGCTGGTAGTGGATCTGCGGGGACTCGTCGAGCCTGTAAATAGGCACGGTAATCTGGCTGCCTTCGGTCGGTAAGAAGGGTGAGATAACTGCTTACTTGTGTTCCAGGTAGATCTCACTGTAGGTGAGCTGACTGCCGGGTGATCTGGCCGCGTCGATCGACCATGAGAGAAGGAGGAAGAACACTGGAATGAAGGCGTTTGGTTGTCTTGTTGCCCCTTCCGAATCCGAGTCAGGGACTGCTTCATAATTCAAGGCAAGATTCAAAAAATAGAAAAAAATATCGGAAATAGAGGAAAACGAACCCGCTCCGACCATTCGACGAGAGCGCAGAGGGAAGGAATGAGGGAGGGAGAAGAGTGGAATGGGATGAGTGGATTCACTTTACATAATTACTTCAATTTAAATGTTGAAATTGTAAATGACTTGTCCACGTTTGTGTATTGGTTTTTTTTAATGTAAAGTTGATATGTCACGTACCGTGATACACTTTCGATGAAAATATTTGTCCTATTTTTATGCTGCATGTGGATTAACAACAATCGCGCACAAATCAGCAAGGTATCATTCTGATTTAGTCATCGTAATCTCCTTTGTGGAAATATGGGGCTGTGAAATCACAGAGTGTGAACTACGTTGGGGATTAAGATAGAGAGTCGACTCGATCATCCAATCCCTCCTTCTCTCTTTCTCAACGCCCGGAAACATCATTCATTCATGCCCTCGTTATTATTTGTACTTTTTGTCGCGCATGCTGCCGTTTTCGCCAGTAGTGGTGAGTTGTTAGTATTTGTTAATTCATTTTAGAAATTGTTTATTTATTTTTGATTTCGTCACACAAATGATGCATTTCAGTGCAGTATGAATGTGACGATCCTACTAGATTTGTGTTATTCGGCAAATATTGCTATAACATACAACCCGACGCAACGAGGTATGAACTTTATTATTAATTGCATGTTCGAACATTTTTACAGTAACACTTTCGAGGATCAAGAAAACAACTGTGAAAGCATGTTCAGCTATCTAGCCGGGTTTGAAACGCTAGATGTGAGAAAATATTTTTGCATATTACCAAATCAGCTATCATCGTTACAGGAGCAAAACCAATTCGTTGATTACATCAAGAGTATAAATGGCGATAATTTCAAACCTTTTTATATCGGCCTCACCTGCGACACAGGTTTAATAAGCATACTGCACAAAATAAACCAATTTTTAGTAAACAAACAATGGAAATGGGAAGACCCTTACCTAGCTTTTAATCCTGCAGACGCAACCTTTGAAAATAAACAATTCGGTGAGTAACATAATAAGACATGATATAATTGAAATATCAGATCCTCGAATATGCTACAATGAAGATGAAGATATACATTTTGAACTTACTCCTGACTCAAAGTGGCATGAAATAATGATAGAGTATGCGAATACTACTATGTTCTACGTTCTCTTTGAATATCTACTTTAGAAATATGAAATAATATAAAAAATGAAGTTTAATTCATTTCAGTGACCTAGACAAGACTTCTGATCTACTCGTCTGCCAACGAAAAGCGTGAGATAACATAATAGAATTGAAAATCAAAAATACTTTTAGGAAAGAAATCACAACAACCGACCCTACACCACCTCCCTAGTCAGTTTTTTTTACTGGCCATACATTTAGGGTTATGTAGCATCGTGTCATGTCAATAGTATTTAAAAATACGTGTCTGCAATTGTTCACGTGCATTTTCTAGTGACGACACGGCACTCGTAATCGGTCTGGGAATCACGTGTATGATTCTCGTTGTCGTCATAATATTCATGTGTATCAAATTCCGCAAGAAGATCGCGGTTCTGATGGCGCAAGCTATGCAGGTATGCATATTTAGGTGCTAGTTTAGTGAACCGAGTGACTCAACACGAGTGCTAATCATCGTAGGTCGTGCTCCAACAACTTTTTTTGTGCTTATTCTTCTTTATTTCTGGCATAAAAACTATTAGGAGAAGTTTGGAAATCAATAATCAATAGATTTTCAGGCATCACGCGAGAGGTTCCGAGACGACGTCGACGTTGAGAAGGCAGCTGCCGAACCGTACGTTGATTTATAACAGGGGTGTGCAAAAATTTCTCGACCTCTCATTTAACCGTACTCTCTCGCTCTTTCTGATTGGCGAGAGAGAGCATTACGAAATGAGAGGTCGAGAATTTTTTGCACACCTCTGATTTATAAACAATTCAGTAAAAATGTGATCATACAGAAAAGACGAGTGGGAAATTGGCCGACAGTTCTTGGACATTAACTATTCGATGAAATTGGGCACCGGCGCTTTCGGAGTCGTGTTTCTCGGTTGGTTTAGCCTACAATCAATATAAGTTTACGGAAATTCACTCGATAGTTAGTACTCCTGTGTTGCTATTTATAGGTCAAATCGACGTTGAATACCTCCCGAAGAGCTCCGAGCGATCAATAATTCAAATATCATCACTGAAGCGGAACAACGGTCGCGTTGCAGTCAAGATGTTGCATGGTATGTATAAAATGCGAAAACGTTCATGTTATCATATAGCGATTCCTTAGCGTTTTCGCACCACTTCGAGATTTCACTTGTATCGTATTATTTTTCAGAATCGGCCGACCGTCTTGCCGAAGTAGACTTCCTTCAGGAAATCGAGATGATTAAGTGCATCGGATACCACGAACGATTAGGTTATTGTTTTTTTACATTTTAAAACAACTATAATATTTTAGTCAACATCATCGCATCCATAACCGAGAGTCAGCCTCATCTTCTCATTACTGAGTATTGCCCCAACGGAGATTTGCTGAGCTACCTGAAACAGAGGTGATATTTTATTTATTTCGAATGCAAACGAAATTAGAGAGAAAGAAATTGGAGGAATACATTAATTCAGTGGAACATATTCGAAACAATTTTTCAGGAGAGAATACATGCTCGAGCTTCCTCCCAATCCCGATTATTCCCTCGTTAATCGATCTCTGCTCATCACTCAAGAGCAGCAACTACAATTTGCAGTGCAAATCGCCTATGGACTGGTTAGTTTTCTCGTATGATACTTTTGGGATGTGCTTCACCGCGCGTTTACATGGATACCTTGAAGCTCTTTAAGATTACTCTTACAGTGCTCGTCGATTAAAAAAAAATACTATACGAAATTGCCACGAAATTGTCTTGGATTGTTCTCTCTCACAGCTCAGGCGAAAGCTTTCGCAAATGGAGAGAATCCTTTCATTGCAGGAATTCCTCTCCGGTCGCGGGTTCGTGCATCGTGACATCGCCGCGAGGAATATTCTCGTGGACGAGAGGAACGGTTGTAAAATCGGAGATTTCGGTCTATGCCGGAGGGTGCAGCAGGAGCAAGAGCTGTATTTATCCAGAGTGAGTCTTGAAACAGTATTTTCTGCTGAATGAATGAGTGGAGGGCAGTAACAGAAATAAGCATTTTTAGGGAGGTCTACTTCCCATCAAATGGATGTCGCCCGAAGCACTGAGGCGATATGAAATGTCAACAGCGAGTGATGTGTAAGCAGTAATATAATTTATATTTTGATCGTGTTCACATTTTTGAAAATTAAATCACTACAGATGGTCCTACGGCATTCTCCTCTTCGAAATCATTACCCTAGGAGGATCGCCGTATCCGAACTGGGAGCCGTCTGAGGTATTCATTCACTCTCATTGATAAATTGGTTAAATTGCACTATTGCACGATTTCATGAACAAAAATTTAAAAAGATAATTAATCGCTTAGTTTTCAGTACTTTGCGTTAATCTCGCCAAATGTGACATCACTAGCTTAGGGAGAGGCGTTTATGGCAAGCGTCTCAGCCTAAGCTAGTGACGTCACTTTATGAGCAAATCATTTGTCAGGGGGGACTCTTCCACAGGGCCTAAAACATACTCATTATCAGATTCTTCCTCGTCTCGAGGCGGGCGAGCGCATGGAACGACCGGATAATTGCCCTGATGCAGTGTAATTCCATTCCTATCTTTTATAGGGGACTAATTTCGAAAATGTCATGAAAATTTAGAAAATGTATACTACTTAGATTCGACGCGATGACCGAGTGCTGGTGCGAGCATCCAATGAAGCGACCTGACTTCACCACTTTGAGGAGTCGGCTGGCGAAAGCGTTGGAGGAGGTTGTTTATGATCAAAGTTAAGCTGAATATTCCATTCGTTTGTAGTCCCCGAGCGAATACTACTTACAATTGGACGCTCAGAGAGACTACTATTTAGTGCCGAGAAGCAAGGATTTGCCGGTAATTTCGAAAATACACTTCCAAAAATTCAAAAACAAAAGAAAATTTCAGGTGCCGGAAGAGGAGTTCATACGAATCATCTGATGATCAACGATGAGAAGAAAATCCACTCAAAATGAATGCATAATTCGATAAAGATTCTCAATAAATTGCATTGCGAACAAGATGCAACCAAAGTATCAAAAAGAGACAATGTTTGCGTTTGCCGTGGTACCTAAGACATTTCAATGGAAGGGTGTGCGAGAAGTGTGAAAAGTGTGAAAGTGATATCAAGATAAGGAATTCTTATCGTCCGACGCCTCTCGTTTTACCCTGCCAATGCTTGTGTCTTTCGCGCTAATACTCATCCTTATGATCGGCGGATCGATTCAACAGAAAAGTGCTGGAGGTGAGTCGGATAGGTCACTTTTCTAGTTTTCGGACCTCGACCGCGACCTCGACTCGAACACTTTCCTCTTCTTTCTTTCCCTATTGGGTTATTTTTAGTATTCCATAGGCAGCAAGGGATTGAGAGTTGCATGGTTTTCCTCAAGCTGGTTGTTGTTGAAACCTTATCAAAATCATGATTTATGTATAATTGTTTGATGTGCACACTATTTTTTACAGATACTTACTATTGTGACTATGCCGGATACGAGCTAGTTGGCAATTATTGTTATTATTTTGATGATGACAACGACCCAGTTTACGGTAAAGTCCAGTGAGTGAAATTAATTACTTTTTCTCCTTATAAATTCGCAGTTCAGGTCGACCTTCTTTGATCAACAAGTTGCCTGCATTCACATTGGAGGCCATCTGCCGTGTTGGAATGAACCAAATGTAATTTCAAGAAGAATCATTGACATTATTATTGAAACATTTTTGTTATTATGCTGGTCCATTTTGAAAAGAAGTGAAACGGAATTCGTAGAAAAATCTTCATTTTTTAGGATCAACAAGAATTACTGGACTTTGTAAAGAGAAAACGTCCAGGAAACATGAATTCTTTCTTTATTGGACTAATATGTGATGCAACTCAACGTAAGATATCAACTGATTGTGCTTGAACTCTTCATATTTTAAGTTAGTCACTGGTCCTGGATTGATCCGAAATGTTTATACGGCGAATATCTTGCGAAATTTCAAGATCCACGATACGGTGAGTACACTAAATTTTTAATTTTTCTATCTAGATCAGGCCGATGTGGTCGGCTGCCTTTAAACTCATCCTTAGAATTATTCATACGCAGTACACACGTACATTTATTGCGTAGAAGGAACTTTGTTCAAATTATTCAAGTTTTGGATGTTCAAATTTTATAACTTGAAGATTCCTGGGAGTGTTCTGACGATGACGATTTTTTTCTGCTGTCACCATCAGGAACTTGGAGATCACTTGCAAGGTATTTATTATTAAACTTTATTGAAAGATTGTGAATGTTCAGTTTCCCTCCGAACTTCACACCTGCAATTGCGGTCTGTCAAATGACTCCGTGGGTTCATTTTGTTGACCACTAATCAATTAAAAACATTTCTTTTTTTATGTAAATTTTGTGTTACCTTACCAAGAAATTTAAAAAAAGAGAATGAATTATAGGAGAATGGAATACGTTCCTGATGTCACATCGACGAATGCGCCTTCTGAAGCGCCACCGTTCATTGCTCCTCCAAAGTATAGTTATATTGCAATATTTGATCGATATTGAGCAACTTATCGTTTCTTTTCCTTAAAATTAGTTGCCTGAATGATTTTCATTATGCTGCTTCTGGCAATTAACTACTTTTAGGGACAACACAGTTCTTATCATTTCTCTGATATCTGCCATCGTAATTTTGCTTGTACTGGTAATAATCATAATCTGGCGCTTTCGAAAATACATCAAAAGCAAGCAAAGATTGAAGGAGCAAATGAAGGAGGTAATAATACGAAATTAGAATAAATTAATCCTACTTTGTTCAGATTTCCGAGGATGTTTCCAATCTGGCTGTGAAAGACGAGAAAATTGAATTGTAAGATCATCATCGTCCCCGAAAAACATGGAAAATGTTTCAGAAAAGATAGATGGGAGATAAATCGCGAACACGTTGCCATCCGGATGTCAGAAAAGCTCGGCACAGGAGCTTTCGGAGTTGTTTTCGTTGGTCAGTTTCTACTATGTATCGAAATATTCCGTTGTCCACAACAGGGTTACTAGACGATGCCGCGCTTACCGAGAATTTGGAGCTTTCTGCATTTCGCAAGTCAACATTCCTTCTAAACGATGGTCTAGTTGCAGTCAAGATGCTCCACGGTAAAAGTTCAACAAAAATTACTATTTTGATGTTTTTATATTCAGAATACGCTAATAAAGTGGCCGAAATCGAGTTTCTGCAAGAGATTGAGCTCATGAAAAGATTAGGGTATCACGAACGATTGGGTAAGCATTTTACAATTAGATGTATCCATCTATATTTTTCTGAATACTGCTTTTAGTGAACATAATCGCTTGCGTGACGGAAAGCTGTCCACGGTTACTGGTCACTGAATACTGTGATGAAGGAGATTTGTTGAGTTTTCTGAAGAGGAGGTTCGTAAATTTTGCTTGTTTTATCTTCCAATGAGATTCCAGAAGAGATTACATGCTAGACTTCGCCACTGACAATGAATACAGTAACGCGGATAAATCAATGATAATCACTCAAGAACATCAGTTACAGTATGCTGTTCAGATCGCTTACGGTATGGTGAGTTATTGCTTTTCATTTATTTAGAATCTTTCTTCTGGTTATGATCCAGTGATGTAATTCGAGTTTGGAAGGCTATAAATAATTAGAAAAATAAAACTTCAGGAATACCTCAGTAGTCGCGGGTTCATCCACAGGGACATTGCTGCGAGGAACATTCTCGTTGATTCAAGAAACGGTTGTAAAGTGGGCGATTTCGGGCTGTGCCGAAGAGTAGAAGAAGAGCAGGAGTTGTATCAGTCTAGGGTAAGCTTTTTTTCTATACAATTCACATCTTCGTTGCAATTCCGACAAATAATAATTGTACTAATATTATTATTAATGCTATTCAGGGTGGTCGATTACCAATAAAGTGGATGGCCCCAGAGGCTCTACGACGTTACGAAATGTCTACGGCGAGCGACGTGTATGTTTTACATTGAGCCTATGAGTAAATACAACTCCCGAAAAACGTTATGAATTTAGCAGTCTCCATAGAAAAATGTAATCAATCTGGAATATTTCAGGTGGTCATACGGAGTTCTGCTGTTCGAAATAATCACACTCGGCGGCTCTCCGTATGCTGGATGGGAACCAACGGAGGTTACATTTTCAAGATCTTTTCCACATCCATTTGGAATATATATGAGGCCGTTCGCGTAAGAATCAACAAAGCCCAACAGGGGTCTGGAACAGGTCAAAAATTCAGGTGGCTCAAAAATTGGCCCTAGGGGTAACTTTTGACGCTGAATACACCCACCGTCTCAGAATTTTGATATTTCGCCTCTGGGAGCTGTTATGGGTCCTGGTCCGGAAGGCCTTAAAATGATTTTTCGAGTTTTTCTCGCCGGAAAGTGGTCAAAATCGCCTGAAATCGCGCGTCCTAAAACAGAATTTCGAGCTCTTTCAAATGGCATAATTGATTTTTGATGATCTTTTTTCGTTTTCGAGAAAAAGCCAACTTTTGACGATCGAAGAAGAAAATGCCAGGACGTGACCAGATGATAGAGGACGTTCTGCTGATCATTTTGGTATATTGGACTAAGGGTTATCTTCTTGTTAAATTATAGTTATTAGCCTTTATCTACTTTTTAGCGCGCGTTGAGGTCTGAAGACGACGCTACAACCGCATGGTCGACCCGGTAAGGCTTTACAACTTCGTTCCTGAAGTCGTGGGTTCAATCCCCGTGCTCTGCAGTTCATTTTTGCTGATTTTTCGCAACTCGGAAATTCGGTTCCCCGGGTCCCTGAGTGCTCCACTACGTTTGGTTCAGAATTATCTAATGAATCCAGTAGAACTCTCGAATGTTGAAATTATTTATCGTTTTTAAGTAATAGCTTTGTTTGGCTATATTATCTTAAAGACCCTGACCTTTATTGGCGGTGAAATGCCGGATTCGGAAAAACTCCAAATTTCCGAAATAATGAGTTTTTTCGAGTTGCGAAAAATCAGCAAAAATGAACTGCAGAGCACGGGGATTGAACCCACGACTTCAGGAACGAAGTTGTAAAGCCTTACCGGGTCGACCATGCGGTTGTAGCGTCGTCTTCAGACCTCAACGCGCGCTAAAAAGTAGATAAAAGCTAATAACTATAATTTAACAAGAAGATAACCCTTAGTCCAATATACCAAAATGATCAGCAGAACGTCCTCTATCATCTGGTCACGTCCTGGCATTTTCTTCTTCGATCGTTAATAGTTGGCTTTTTCTCGAAAACGAAAAAAGATCATCAAAAATCAATTATGCCATTTGAAAGAGCTCGAAATTCTGTTTTAAGTCGCGAGATTTCAGGCGATTTTGACCACTTTCCGACGAGAAAAACTCGAAAAATCATTTTAAGGCCTTCCCGACCATGATCCATACCGTCTCCCAGAGGCGAAATATCAAAATTCTGAGACGGTGGGTGTGTTCAGCATCAAAAGTTACCCCTAGGGCCAATTTTTGAGCCACCTGAATTTTTGACCTGTTCCAGACCCTTGTTGACCCTAACGCGGACGGCCTCATATGAGAGGAATCGCGAGAGAATCGACCACCTGCGACCCCCGGCGGAAATAGAAAATCATGATTTTTTAAAAATCTGAAAAAAATACTGAAAGTACTATCTGTTCCGCTCTTTTTAACTGCGTTTTCGGTTTATTTTTAAAAATTTTATTTTTCGAGTTCTGGGCTGTTGAAGTGGGCGTACTTCGTCAAAAACATCAAAATGCGTTTCACTAAAATGCTCATAACTTTCTTTAAAATTGAGATAAAAACATTTCCAAGGCAGAAAAATAACCGCACGATATCCCTCTAAAACTTTTGTACTTTGGTCATCATTCCATGTCTCTATCCTGGTGCGGGGCGGTCACTTGAGTAAAAAAATTGACTAACCCTGCAAATAGGGATTTGTCGGTCTCGGTTTTGTGGCCAATTTTTAGTAACTATACGGTAGATTCACCAAAAAAAATTTCAGAATTTTTGAACCTGGTATAAAAAATTGGCCCTGCTTTTAGTGCAGGCCGCCAGGGTTCAAAGGCAATTTTTTGCGGTTTATGAACTTGAAATGGGTTCAATAGGCCAAACATTTAAAGAAAACTTTCACAAATTTTATTTTTATTCTATATTACGTGTTTTGGATGCAGTCCGAACGTGCAAACATTATTTGTTCTTGTATTTTTATTTTCGCCGGCTCTTCGCGGGTTTTAGCCAATTCATCGAGGCGCCTTGCACAATTTCGACGTTTTTTCAACCCAATCTCATCACGGAAGTAATTTCAACAATATGTGAGCTCAGCACTTTACTTAATTATACTTTTCTAATTATGATAATAGTTAGTGTCACACAATTTCACTATTGTACGTCCTCTCTGCAATATCGTGATGTTCAAAGATTTCAGAAATCAAAACATTTTTAAAACTTCTTATTATAGTCTTATCACATAACAAATTCACATTTTTGCCAAAGACGATAGGAAAAATGCAAACAGATTAATATTTGGATAACCCAAGAAACAAAAACATAATCTCAATTCCTTCTTCGTAGTTTGGGCTGTGGTCCGATATCACGAGATTCATCTTCGGAATCTTCCTCATCCATCTTGAATATTCCAGATTTCTTCACCAACTCTCCCAACTCTTCTTCGTCATCCGTATCCTCTAGAAATTCATTGTCATCTTCGTCCACTTCTTCCTCTTCTTCTTTACTCTTCTCTTTCTTTCTTGCAGCATTCTGTTGATCTTCGAATTCTTTTTTCAGCATTCCATTGATCAGAGACTTAATTTGGGAAATGGTCAGTCTGTTCTTGGGGGAGATAAGGAGGGCTCCACTTCCATCTGGTTTCTTCTGAGTCTTCATTTGAGTTTCAGCATCGTGCATATTGCACTTCTTGCCTGCTTTTCTCATCTTCGAAAAGTAAGCCCGAATAAGTTCCCTTGCGGGCTCATCGTTGGGATTCTTGGCACGAGTGGTACGAAGTGCCCAACCCTCATCTTGATCGGTTACTCCATTATGCAGAGAGCTCTGAATAGCAATCTTAAGCTTTGCGGATTCGAGGGACATGTGAGTGTCCATTGAGCTGGAAATCTCCTTACAAGGGAAGGTTGTGATCTCGATATGGACTTTCCGAACGAGACCTAGTGCGATCGATAGGTCTCGTGATTCTAAGAACTTTAGTGATTTTCATTTTTGCTGAGGAGACCCCGGGCCCGAAAAAATCGATAATTTTAAAATCAATAGTTTTTTTTCGAGTGTCGCGCGGCGGGTATAAGATCCCTTCCCAGATCCTCCCTCAACAAGCATCGGTGGTTCAGTCGGTAGGGAGTTCGCCTAATTATCAGGTGGACGTGGGTTCGGTTCCTCCCTGCTGCAACTTTTTTGCTGCATTTTTACTTTCGTTTTCTAACTTCGTATTTACTGCTGAAAACTTTTTTTTTCTGTTGCAGAACTTATGTTTTCGTTGTTGAGAGTGCGATCATTGGGTAATCAGATTAGTCAACCTCTGACAAATTGATGCAGATGAAAATTTTTGAAGATTACAAAAAGTGTTATCTAGAGCTGACGAGAATAGACATCAACAATGAAAAAATAAGT
>LS486161.1:22905-55691 GCA_900490705.1 Pristionchus arcanus
GGGGGGGGGGGGGGGGGGAAATTCGAGAAAAACTAACGAATTGAAATAAAAGCATCGAACAGAGGGAAGAGAAGGTCACTAGCGACCATCCCTGTCAGCAAAGAATACAGGGCATAGGAGGTTAGAATGCCTCAGCTTACAGTACCGGCATGGCGGGATTACGCACGGACCAACGTGCAAAGTGGCACCGCACTGGCAAATGCCGCGCATCCGCCAGGCTTCTTCTCTGTATTCAGGACTTAGTGGGCATTCGGGGGAGCTGTGACGGAGTGAACAGAAAGTGCACCGTTCTTCACTTCCCTGGGACGAATGTTCTGATTGGCTGGTATGGGGAACATCGATCGAATTGGCAGGATGGGGAGCAACGAAAGAATGAGTAAGAGGAGGGAAACCAGGTGGAGGCAATGACGTGATTGAAGGATTAGACCGATCAATTGCAGGTAGGATAGTGGGAGCAGCGGGAGCATTAGTATTAATTGCGAAAAAAGGACGTGGATTCTCTAGCCTAATCGTGTTGGGATATGTAAGACGGGATGAAGACAACTGGTCAAGAGGAAGAGAGGGATTCCGACCGGGTCCGCCAGGAATGACGGGAGGAATGATGGGAGTGAATCGGGGGATATTATTATTCAATAGCTGCTCATTCCACCTCTTGGGAGCGGCGAAATGATGGGTTGATTGGAAACGTCTGAAGCCATAGGGAGTGGGGTGTGATCTACTTGGGTGTAGCCAAAACGGGCGACGTGTTGGGATAGATAGGATACTACGAGGTTTAATATTGGGAATAGATCTAATAGGAGGAGGGGGATCTTGATGAGCGGGAGGAGGGGGAGAGATAGATGGATCATGGCATTCATTATGAGGGGCCGACGGAGGGGGGTCATAAAGAGATGCATCAGCCACATGCATTGAAGGGGTCGATATTGAAGGGGTCGATACTCTACTGGTAATAAGTCGGGGAATCTGGTTCAGCAGATTATCCATTGCGAATGGATCTGCTGTAGGGGGAGGGGTTCCCACTACCATATGCTCAGGGGGAGGGGTTCCCACTACCATAGTCTCAGGGGGAGGGGTTCCCACTACCATAGTCTCAGGGGGAGGGGTTGTGGACACTGGTGGGGGAAGCAAACCAGGTGGAGGAAGAGTGTCCACCGGAAGAGAAGACTCATTCAAGGGAAGAGAGGCAGGGGAGTGGGAAGGGTTAGGAGCCCGACGAATATCACCCGACACATGGCCAACCGGGACCAGCACGGATTCATATGTGCCCCCAGAACTCACAGGAGCTGGAATCGCCCGACGGCGGATTTCGGGGGAGGACTCATCGGAAGAAGAGGATGACGATGAGGAGGAAGAGGATGAGGATGACGAAGAGCAAAGGGACACTGTAATTGGAGGGGGTATTAATGGGTGGTTTACTGCAAAAGTCGAATAAGGCAAGAGATAGGGCGGATAACAAGGTATTTAATTGACGCCTTAGTCATCAGCCAAATGGCACGTGTGGTATTCACGACAACTTTGGACACAGCGACTGGTCCAACAAACCAAAGTAGTGCAACAAAACCGGCGGAAATAAGCAATGCCATGTTTTTACGAAGAAGGGTAGAGAGGAGATGGGAGATGTCAGGAAGGGAAAAATCCGGGATTGGAATTATCCAACCGCCCACATCTAGCGTTCTGATCTTTGGTCGATAGTCGACTCCCAGCCATTGGCTCGTATAGAATAGGGTACCCTGGAGACGGACAGAACGATCCCCTCCGTATCGACATAAAAGATCGAGATGCGCATACGCATACCCAAATCGCACCACCGAAGAAGGATTGGAAGGCGAGCACCTCACCACGAATGCAATATTACTGTCGCACTCGACGACCATTGAGATTGACGTAGGAGAGGAGCAAGAGACATTCACTGCGACACCAGCCATGCAACCGTAGCAACCTTGAGCGACGGACAACGACACTTCGGCCGCAGAATCCGACTTGGTGATGGTATCTACTGTAACTTCGTCGTTAATTTCCAGTTCTAGCTGGATATCTTCATGAGTGGAATATATGAGAGATCCATTCTCGAGACTAACGATTCCAGATGGGGTGGATAGTGGGAGGGTCGTGGCAGGAAGAAATAGTGATTGAAAAGGAGGATGGGAACACAAACACGAGGGGTGGTCAGGACCCGTTGCACACTGGCACGAACTTGTGATCGTACAAGTTGAAATATCAGTCTTTCCGCATCTCAGAGGAAAAACAAGGCCATCTGGTACCAATGTTGCCGAATGGTCCGAGAACAATAGACGATCGATCTTAGTGGGGGGAGGAATCGTATTAGTCTGCGCATGAAGAGAAAATAAAGGGAAGGTCAGCACGTGATCTTTAGAGAGAAATGACGTGGAGCTATTACTCACACCCGAAGAGGAAGTGATGGTCTGGCGCAAACGGACGCGATAGTCCCACTTGTCGCAGGTACCGAGCGTATACCAGACAGGGTCGATAGGCTCCTGCACTTCCCTCATCAAGAGACAACCAGGAATCGGGAATGGGCACCCACAAAATATAGTGCCGCAGGAAGCGACGCAGCGGGAGATACCAGGAAGACTAGTATTAATTTCAGGGAATATATGCGACGGGGGTAGGTCATAGCAAGAATGGGACGAACAACTGCCCATACCAAAACAGCGTTTTGCACTGAGCACTCTCGCAAAGGAATTACGTGTGTGCGTCACGACGGAAGGAATACAGATGAGATCGACTGAATCGATACTAATACGGTACTCTCTCAGTAGGAGCTTGTTCGGTGAGTAAGTCCTAACGCACAGAGTTCTAATCAGAGAAGTGAAATGGAGGGTTACGGAATGATGAACATGGCATGAAATGGATGATGCGGATTCAGTGCACTTAGTCATCGGGGAACTATGCACGATGGACTCCTGGCAATAATCATGAGAATGAGGGTCGGATACAGATAGGTCGGAAAGAGGAGCCGAAGCAATGGGGGAGGGGGAAAAAAGGAGTGCAGTAGTGACAATCGCCAGATGGAGATGGCCACGGTTAAGCCGTGGAAGATTCAATCGTCTCATTGGAATGAGGAGCTGTGCCTCTTCCCAATCATCTCTTCTCTCACAGCAGCACTTCCACACTGCTCGAATGGCTTTACGGGCAAGGCGTTTGAGGCACAGAAGAGCAAGGAGCATCATGGAATTCATGACCAGGAGGACGCAGAACGTCAAAGCAGGGAAACAATGAGGGTTAAAGATCATTTCCGTGCAGAATGTGCATGAGATGGAATCACAATGCGACATAATGGAAGGAGTCGTTGAAAGAGAGGAGGAAGAAGAATTAATGGATGGAGACGTTGTGTGAAAGAGAGGAACGTTTACAGGCACGGTCAGGTTGGATTCGGGATGGAGGGGTGGGAGAGACAGCGTTATCGGGTCGGGAGCGATGGATTGCGTGCGGATGAGGGGAACCAGAACGAGTTGGCCTCTTCCGATCATCATCACGCGTGTGTGGTTGAAGCGGTAGAGAAGTAGGTTCTGGGAAGTCAAGCTCTAACGGAATTAAAGCAGACGGTGGGCGCTTAATAATTTTTCCACTTGGTAACAATATACTAATCTCTCTCACGAAACCGTCTGGGCCAACTGTCTCGCCCACTCTTTTAACAAGGGGGTAAGAGCACTTACTTCTAGTTGGATGTCTGAGCAAATACAGGAAATTACTGGGAGATAGTGACGCAGATGTTCTGGAAGGCGAAGGGGATAATTTTAAATACATGTCGCGTAACTCGGAAAGATACGAAGTGACGAAAAGGTGAAACACGTGTGCTCTGATCGTTTCCATTGCAGCGAGGGATGAATTCGCTGTTCTAGCCTGTGGGGTTTGTTGGGGGTCAGGAATGTGGGAGAGAGTAGCCCTTGGATCGTGGAATAGTGGAGAGGATATGTTCAGATGGGGGAATAAAAGATCAATGGGGCGGAGACAGTAGTCTCGGCCATCCATCGATGTGAGAGGCCTGCTATTAAGCGAAGCCTCTATCTCAATAACAAGGGTTGAGAAATCTTCAAAACGAGGAATTGTGCTAGCGAGGGATTTGTGAAATGCTAATTTGACAGACTTAACTAATCTCTCGAAGACTCCACCCTTCCATGGGGCAGCGGGAGTGTTGAAATGCCATGCTATAGGTTTCGTATGGTCTTTCTGAAGAAAAGACACAACAGTTGGGTCAAATGGGATGGAATTCCATAAGGAATTGATGAGCTTCTCACCTAGCACTATCTGAGAACCGTTATCAGAAGTGATTGTGGACGGTACACCTCTTCTAGCAATAAAACGTTTGAAAGCATGAAGGAATAATGTTGTGGAGAGGTCTTCAGTAACTTCCAGGTGCACAGCGCGAGTTACGAGACAAGTGAAGAGTAATATGTAACTCTTAATGATAGATCCAGCACTTCCCCTTATCGAAAATGGACCCATATAGTCGAGGGCAGAATGTTCGAAACTGCGCGAACAAATGATACGTTTTGTTGGTAGGTCAGGCATAATTGGATACGATACAGGATGGTTGTTAAAGCGCTGGCATCGTAAACACTTTGAAATGCATGTCCGTATTGCTCGACCGAGAGAGGGGATAGAAAATCGTTCTCTGACCCTCATGATAAGCTGATCGCGGGGTATGTGTAAGGGAAGGTGATAATGGCGAACGATTAGAGGGACTAAAGGGGATGATTTACTCAAAATGATGGGATTGCTGAACGAATCGGGGAGGGAAGGGTCTTGAATACGGGAGTGAAAACGCAACATACCCAAACTATCGGGTACTAATCGTTGTGCATCAGCCGTAACCGAAGGGGGGTGCGTTTTCTGATCCATCCTAATTACCAGTGCCTCGGCATTACACAATTCCGAAGCAAGAAAAACGGGGGAGGATGGTAGGGGGCCAAAATATTGGTGAAAACGCGCCTGGTAATGAGGTGAATTCCGAAAGAAGTAATTCAAAGCCCTCACTACGCGAGATACCGATCGGAGCACGATAGAGTATCGCGAAATATTGGAAACAAGGGAGGAAAAGATGTTCAGGCCGTGCGGGGAGGCCGCAGCTGCCACAGTGAGGCTGACAGAATCAACGGCGGGCGGAGCCATGCCGTGGTCGGAGTTTGTGGGGGTGGATGAGTGACTACTGGAAACAAGGAGGGTAGCAGAGGATAGGAGTGAGATATCATTTGTTTGGGAGAGGGGACAGGATAAGAGAGGAAAGGAATCATCCGTCTCATCTTGTATCTCATCTTGTATCTTATCTAGATCCATCATATCTTGATGAAAAGAAGGAGAGTCATCAATAACAGTTGGGGAACTAGGTGAAAAACAGACATTGCAATTGATTACTGGGACTTTGGTCTCTGAGGAAAATGGGATGGCCTTGCTTCGCTTATTTGGGACACATAACAACTGCTCATCAATCTTATCAATCTCTTCAGGGATAAGACTAATTGGGATGGTGGGCCATTTATTTTTGCTAGCCTGGAGAAACAGAGGGCCATTCCACCATATGTGATCCGGTGGCAACTCATCAGGAGAAACGCCACGGGATGCACAATCAGCAGGATTCAGGTCGGTGGGCACATGAAAATAGGATGGGGTAACCGGAAGATCGTTATTTATTGCCTTGATCTTATCCAGTTGGTTTTCAACAAAGGGATTCTTGATCTTGCAAGCACGTAGCTGCTGCAAAACAATCAAAGAATCCGAAAAAATGTTAATCTGGGAGATTTGCAGTGGGATATTGTTGGAAACAAAACGAGCCAAACGGGCACCACACAGGAGGCCGATCAACTCCATGCGTGGAATTGACACTGTCTGCTGGAGAGGAGCCAAACGTGCCTTTCCCATCAACAGGGAAGGGGGGGAAGATGGTGAAGGGATTGCATCTGCAATATAGCAGCATGCGGAGAATGCACTGGCAGAGGCATCAGTAAATACAAAAAGGGAGATGAGTGCGGGGGTCTTTAACGAGCGGAAAAGGTATCGGGGCCTCGAGAACTGGAACTTAGCGCATTGTTCAAATATCCTTCTCCATTCAACGACCTCTGTCTCAGACAGGGGATCGTCCCATCCGTAATCTCTTTTCCACAAACTCTGATGAAACAAACGCAGGCGAATAATAAGGGGAGCTAGATAACCTAGAGGATCGTAGATGGACATCATTTCGCGGAGAGTAGTCCGCTTAGTTAGGGGGCCAGATTTAGAACGCTTCTTGGGAGAGGAACAAGCCGATTTTCCGAAAGTCAGGACATCGGTTACTGTGTTCCAGAGAATACCGAGAAGTTTCTGATCATTGTCCATTGATCGATCAGCGTTGGGAATGGATTCATTGAGGGATGATGAGTTAGATATGAAATCGCGCAGATTCATATTCATACTATTGAAAAGGGATTTGAGGGTCTTGTATACCCAGGATCCTTCATCGGTATCCTGTAAACCCACAACGATATTATCCACATAAGTGTTACTTCTAAGCTGGGCAATGAGGGACTTGGTGCGACTGTCAGGGGAGGTTTTGTCCAAGTTATCATAAAAATATAGAATAATAGCAGCTAGAATATACGGGGACGCGTTGATCCCAAATGGCACACGAGTATGACGAAGATGAAGGAGGTTACAGGGAGTGGGTGGCTGTGAGGGGTCCCGCAGCCACAATAGGCGGGTACAGTCACGTTGACTTTCGAGAAGGCGAATACAATGGAACGCTTTGGCTACGTCGCTTATAATAAGAAAAGGGAAAAGTTGAGCTCGCAGAAGAACTCCCACCAAATCAGGAACTAAATTAGAAGAGGGGTCAATGAGATCGTTGAGGGAGTACTTCCCTTTTTCATGCGAGCTGGCATTCATAACCACGCGAATTTTGGTGTGCGTTTTTGACGGGGTAAAAACGGGGTGGTGGGGCAAATAATAAACAGGCCCGTCAGGAATATTCGGAGCCATTTCTAGAATACCAGTGGCGATCTGTTCTCGAAAAATTTTATCGAGATCGTTCCATACACTCAGTTTCTGATAGGAGGAGCATGTACTGTTCAACACAGCTCGTGCGATCCGCTCGTTATTGTTGAGATGGATCGTAGGATCTTTTTTGAAAGGGAATGACACAAAGGGGACACCATCACGAAATACTACGGATTGGTGAAAACGGGCTAAGTCCTGGGCCTTGATGTCCGAAGGGGATTGAATACCTGGATCTTCTGTGATACCTATTGTATCAAGTTTCCATAGATTCTCTATCCATTTCGTCTGATCGTTATCAATAGCAATGAGTGGGGAATCATCGTTTTCTTTAATGAAAACCACGGATAGGGCTCGGGAATACGAGAAAATGGAGGGAAGAAAATGGAAGGGAGAACCATAGATCGTAGGTCCCAATCTGGTTTTGGACAGGCTCAATCCGGACGGTAAGAGGATATCAGTTAGGGATGGGGCTACGAGGTGTTTATTGTCTACTCCAATCAAGATCGATGAATGAAACTCAGCCCGATCATCCTTTTTTAAGATGATCGATCGTTTTCGCAGATACTCACAATCATCATCAGAAAGAGTCGGTCTCGAAATAGGGATGGTAATCGACTCGCATTCGAAGAGGGGTAGGGAAAGAATGTCATGATCTTCAGTAACAAGATCAACGAGGAATCGGCGGTAAATTCTGGGGGGACCGGGCGTGTCAGATCCAAAAGCAGCAATGGCCATGGGATACTGATCAATGAATGTAGGGGATAATCGCTGCACTAGGGCCTTGTCAATAAAGGACCGTTGTCCACCGGTATCTATAATTATATCTACTAATATCCATTCATTCTTTATTCGATCCCTCGCTCTCGTTTGAACACACATTAGATAGGATGGAGGGAGAGGAATAGGTTCAGATATATTGGACAAGATAGCTTGTCCGGAAGGTGTAATATCTGAATCATGCACTGTTTGCTCCAGTGACGCTGGGAGATAAGGAGCGCATGATAAGGGAGAGGGAGGATGAGCGAGAGATTCGGCAGGTGATTGGATGTCAAGGAGTGATAAAGGGACAGGGTTCAACGGCGCAGGAATAGAAAGGGAAACCGATTGGGAAACAGAACCCGATTGCATCACCGAAGAAATAACGCGATCAGTAGAAAGAAGGAGCGTGCTTTCGGATGAAAAGGCTATGGGATTTGATAAATGGGCAGGAAGAATAGAATGAGAATGATTTGGAGATGGAGGGGAACTATGTGATGGGCTCAAAAGGGGAAGGCTCACATAGTTGCCGCTCACTGCTCCTTGGTCTTGGAGTCCGAGCGGCCCTTCGGAAAAGGGTTACGCTGGCGGGTCCTTCCTCTCTCTTGACTGGGATGTCTGGAGATGGAAGAATGTTGAGAGCCTGATCGTTGACGAGAAGAAGAGGGTGTTCTATGATATCTGTTAGGTTTGGGGGAGTTGGTGCGATAATCAGGATCATTGGACCTAGACGGGGTACGGTAGTGACGCGATTGTGAATTATTTGAGAAGCGGGTACGAGAAGGTGTTCGGGTCTTGTACTGATCTCTATTCCATGAATGGTACTTGGGGCAGATGGAAACATCATGGAACCGTTCGCAAGTCCTGCATGGTGGATGAGAGCAATCTTTGGAGATGTGATTAGGACTTCTACAATTATAGCACAAGTTATTCCGTTCAATGAAGTCTCTGCGAGCCTGAATAGAAGGAGTGCGGGCACAATCCTTGGCTCTGTGGTTTGGACTCTCGCAGAAAGTACAGGGAAGAGGACGAGGGGAAGGGGAACGATGGTTATTCTGGGTGGTAAAGTTGTGCGATGGAGCAGATTGAATGGAATTAACTGAGGATGTAACAAATGAGGATCCTAGTAGTTCCTGTTTACGCTCGAGAAGAGTGATTTCTTCAGTTATGATCTCGAAAAGCTTAGTCAGGCTCCAAGAGTGCGATGTTTTATCCGCGGTCTTCTTCTCAACTACCTTCTCCTGGAGAGCAGGGGAGAACTTATGGAAGACTAAAGAATGAAGTACCGGATTCGTAGAGGAATCACAGTCCGGGAGCATGGAAATCAGACCTCTGATCACATTTAGGCACTGTTTCTGAGCCTGTGGGGATGATGATGCCCTGGGAACAGATTCGAGTTCACGAACGAGGCGATCAGTTATGTGCGGCTTGTGACCATAGATATCATTGATCTGATTCCAAGCCTTGACATAAGCATCGTTCTCGAACATCGAAATGGCTTCCAAAGCTTCGCCTTGGAGCACCTGTCGCAAGTGAAGCATCTTCTCGATATTCGAAATATCGCGTTGATGAACAACAACTTCGAAAGTGGACTTGAAATTGCGCCATTCCTTAGGGTCACCATCAAAAGTGGTCAACTTAATTTCAGGCAATCGAGAGCGATTGTATTGCGCGAATGGATTCTGGTCTTTACTGCCAGGGAGAATTGTTGGGATTGTATCTGGACTCTGTACTGTATTATCACGAGGAGAACGAGTAGACAAATCTTGAGTAAATGCTGAAGGGAAGTTGCGAGGAGGTGGCGGCGGCAATACAGAGTAAGAGGGGTCAATATTAGGCATAGCGTGATAGATGTTATGAGGGGGAGCAGCGGGATAATGAGCAGAGAATTCAGAGCCGTAATGACCCTGCGGGAGCGGGAAGGAAAGTACGTTACGTGTCTGTTGAGCTGAAGGAGCCGAGAATGCAGTTTGATGCTGTGCAAGGTTAGGGGGTGATGCCATAGGGGGAATAATCTGGTTCTGCATGCTCAAATGCAGCGCCGAGAACCCTTTCTCGAGACTGCTTACAATGGCAGATTCCATTTTCTGGAAGCCCAGTACCATCTGAGAGGTAATGGATTCAATACGAATAGAGGGATTGATCACATTATGCCAGGAATGAGCATGTTTGAAGGTACCAGGATCAGAACGGGAATCATATGCGGGTGATCTAGAAGTCGGGATCTCTGCCGCCTTCGGTAAAACCGAAGCAGTGGTAGTGTGGTTACGAGAATCGGAACGGGAAGGGCGAGAAGGTTGGATACCAATAGAACTATCAAGAGGGCGAAGCTGTACAAGAGAAGAGCCGTACAGCTGATGAAGAGATCTGAGCTCAGCAAGACGAACTTCGGCATCAGTAACCCACACATCAAAGGGATAGGACGAGAGATACTCAGATATTCCCTGTACCAACGCTGGTGCTAGCTGGGGATGTTTAGCGGTCTCAGTAATACGGATTCTAGCATTGTTGGCCTTAGTCAGAGATGATGAGAGGGAAGTGATGTACGATTCGATAAGTGTGATCTCGCTATCAATTTTGTCGGCGAGGTCTTCTCTATCGGTCTCTAGTACAGGAAGGATCTCAGGGGCTACGATATTATCGAGATTCGCTTCCGGCTTCTTGCACTGTTCGGCCAAGCGACGGAAAGCATTGGTACAGGTCGACTTCAGAGATCGAAGTGTGGAAGGGGGTTGAAAAGAGGAATCGCCCGGGGGGATCTCGGAATCCGATGCACCATGATTCGGCTTATCAGTGGTAGAAGACATGATTACAGGAATGAAATATGAGAATGGTGGTAACGACAGAAACGGTTGATATCGAGAACAGCCCCACTGCTGTCACGATATCGGTGAACACAATATCAACACTCTAGACCCCTATGTCTATTGTGATGATGAAACGACGAGAGCAAGAAAATAAGAGAAGAGAAGAGAATTTATCAATTGTTGAAGTGATCCGAGAGAGCAGCAGAATGGGGCGGGATGAAAGAGGTGACGCATAGCCGACACACCTTACTTGCAGGCCCCATCCCGCCTTCTCCCGACGCGATGGGTCTGAGCACGAAGAAGTAAGATCAGAAACCAAAGATCAAAGACCAATAAAATCTTCTCAGCGGCGGCAAACGCATGAAGAAGAGCGTGCCGGCGATGGGCCGGAATACAGTGATGGCCAAGGTCGAGGAGAAGCCAAGGTATAATGTAGAAGAGGAGGGGGAGGGAGTACGGTAGAATGCAGTACTCATGGTCTACTGTAGAAGAGGAGGGTGTATGGTAGGATACGGTATGATTGGTGACCAACGTGTACGGGAGAAAAGGGGGAACGGTGGGAGTTGTACTTCATAGGCTACGGTAAGGTTGGGATACGGGAGAATACCGTAATCAATTCTTCTTATACAGATCTGATCGCGAGAAGGACGATAAAAAGAATGGAGGTGCCTCTCCCGCCGCGCCTCTCACTCCTGTATCACCCTCTCCAGGTATACTGTAGGATACTGTATCGATACCTACCGCAACGTAATAATTGATTGACACTTATATCCATTTCAGCCCAATCGCCGCATCCGACGCAGACGGCCGAATCACCTATGCCCCATGCGGCCACTTCACCGCATCCACAGCCGGAGGGAGAGCCGGCGCCGGAGATTGGCGATCCGGAGAAGGGTACGGTAGGGTACGGTAGTGTGTGAATGGCGGTTGGGTACTGTATATTGCACTTTTGATTATTCTGCATGGGTACTGTAGCTTAGTCATTGGAATGGAAAGGATACGGTAATATGGTATTTTTCATTTTTTAAATTGCAGAGATACGCAATGTGAAGGGCCGCGATCCAGATGCGATGACACCGCAGCAACTGAACAATCTGAAGGAATTTATCGCCGTGAGTAGAATGGGAGGGTACGGTAGGGGCTAAAGATCAAAGATCAATTCTGACCATTTCAGCAATACGAGCAAGTTGGCGTCAAGGGACTTATGGATGAGTTCAATACGGTGAAGGGGTACGTATACAGTGCTGTAGATGGAAAATACATAAATATAATGAATATAATTAAATAAAGTATTACAGTTACAACATCGATCCGATGCTGCTCGAAGGGCATCTTGCTAATACCACCAAGAATCGATACCAGGGTTGGTCTTTGATCTCTTTGAACATCCAACTGATCTTTGATTTCAGACATATTCTGCATCGATCAAACTCGCCTGAAGCTGCATGATGGAAAGGTTGATTTATTAATTGTAATAATTAATATGATTGATTAATTAAGGAAGGCGAGTACATCCACGCGAATTGGGTTGAATTGCCTCCACTCGTCAACAGGTTCATCACTACTCAAGTGAGTATCGGGCGAGAGATCAAAGAACGAAGAACGAAGCATAGTTATAGCTCGGAGTGTGATGAGAATTATGGTTAGAGTTCAAAGATCAAAGGTTAAAGATCACTCTTAGGGTCCGCTCGAGAACACGGTCGACGACTTCTGGAGAATGGTAGTACAGGTAAATTATTTATTTAGCTAATGAAACAACTCATTTAATTAACCAAATTCAGGAGAACGTCGGGTATATCTTCATGCTATGCAGTGTCGTCGAACTAGGCAAGAAGAAGTGCGAGCAGTGAGTGATCTTTGATCTTTGAACCATAAGATCAAAGATCAACCCTCGAACTTTTCCAGGTACGTGCCCGAGGTGGACGGCGAGATGCGATGTTATGGAGGTGAGATCAAAGATCAAAGGCCAGAGATCAAAGATCAATTCTTGCAGACGTCAAGGTCACACTGGAGAAGGCGATCACGGACGCGCACTTCATCAACTCCAAACTGATCGTGGAGGTTGGTGATCTTTGATCTTTGATCTCTGATCTTTCCTTTCTAGGCGCCGGGACGACCCAAGCGCTACCTCTACCATCACTACTGGCGCAACTGGTGAGTACTCGTCTCCCGTATCCCCAATCGGATACTATTCTACCGTAACCAACCGTACTCTTCCAGGCCAGACCGTGGTGTGCCGGTGACTGCACTCGCTGGTTTGCGTCTACTGCGTCACGCCCGCACTACCACCACTACTACTATTGTGCACTGTTCTGCGGGAGTCGGTGAGAGGATTACGGTAGAATCGGCAAATGTCAAACCTATTTTATTCCTTGTGCAGGTCGGACGGGCACTCTAGTGGCCATTGAGTGGCTACTGCAGCAGATTTGCACCTCCCCTCCACCCTACGATATGAAACAGATGCTGAGAGCAGTCCGCAGTGAGTACGCTAATCACCGGTTCTGAGTTCCGGCACAATTCCTGGCTCTGATTCCGGCTTGCTATTTCCCGGTTCCCTTACAGACCAGCGTGCCCATGCCATTCAAACCGCTCCGCAGTACGCGTACGTCTGCTTCGCCATCTTCCGCCTCTTCACCGTCATCGAACCGAGCAATGTGAGCTTATTCCCGACCCCGGTTCCCGTTTTCCGGTCCTGTCTAAATCCCGGTTCCTTTCTAGACCGCGGCCTTCCACAAGTTCTCGTTGGACATGCAGACGCACGCGGGTGTCATTCTCCCGCCCAAGTCGGATGGACCAGCTGCAGCTGCTGCACCGGCTGCACCGGCTGCAAGTGCTGCAGGAGGAGGAGGAGGAGGAGCTCCGGCTCAAGGAACACCGGGTAAGGATCATCAGAATATGACCTATCGTGTCTTGGCAATTTCGGAATATAATTGATTCCAGACGCTCCGCCGAAGGGACCGAGTGCCGAACAAGTTGGGCCCGCATGGTGAGCAATTGATGAGATTATCTTTAGGCTTCTGATATCCAAGACACATTCAAATATTCTCTAATTCAGATGCGTCGTCGTCAGTCCAATCTCACTAACTAACAAGAAATCACAATTGGATACCGAAAACAATTCGCGTAGTCCAGAAATCCCTTGTTCGTATTGTATTTGTAGATAAAAGATGCATGAAAATGCCCGAGTAGTTCGTGTTACAATATTTTATCACTGAATATAGAATATTTTATCAGTGAAATATCTCGAACTAATAAGAAATTATTGAAATAGATAAAGAAACAATAATACAAAACGACTTTGCTATCTCAGTCAAATCATGAATAGTTGTTTGCTTCGTTCTCCACTCATTTACTCACTTTCCACTCGTCCCGTACGGTCGACCGCTCGTGTCCAGCATGGTATTTTCATTATTTTGTTATTTTCGAGCTTCAAAGATCATAGATCACCTTATCAGATCCGTCTAAGGCGCGGCGTGATCACATTGGACGCGGGCACTGGCGCACGGGGTCTCGCGTACTTACCCATTCGTGGTACGGTATTTTAGAGATCAAAGATCACTTCAAATAAGTCCAGAGATCAAAGATCAATCCAATGTTCTCAGAATTTCGAGCGTTGATTATCCGAGTTGTCGCCCGTGAAGAATCGGCTAAGCGCTGGGCGCTGGAGGCGTTACGCGTCGAGAACACGCTGAGGTGATCTTTGATCTTTAGAATTTGATCTTTGATCTTTTCCATTCCAGTGCCGCGTGCGACGCGCGCTTCTCGCGTGCCTGTCGCGACTGTCGCCATCCGGATCCGGCTGAGCGCGTGGTTCTCACGCGTTGCGGTCACGCGGTCTGCCGCGCGTGCGCGGACGCTCACGCGTACGGCGCGTCCATCGTCTGTCCGGACTGCCGGGAGCGATCCGGCTTCGTGAGATTGTTCGAGGAGCGAGCGAGCGGAAGCCAGGCGGAAGGCGCGTCCGCTTCAGAGGCGCCATTCTCACGCGTCTGCGGCGTCTGCTACGCGCCCAATCCGGCCGCGCGCGCTGTCGTCAAGTCATGCGGTGAGACAGCGACCAACCACGTTCTCTTCTAGTTAGGCTACCCTGCAATCAGACGCATTCAAGTAATATTTTAATAAAATATCATTAAAAAATAAATTCACAGGCCACGTAGCGTGCCTCCCCTGTATTGAGCAACTCACGAAGATCGACTGGGCCAAGTGCCCTTTCTGCAGGTGAAATCAGAAACACGTAACGGTTCATTTTTCATCCAATCTCGCATCATTTTGGCCTGATCTGATGAATTTGCACTGAATAACCTGATCTTAGAATTCGTTTGATAAGCAGAGAAAATTGGACGTTGCAGGGATAACTCGCCCACCGTGAGACTCGTCGAGCATTTGCTGAGTGAGGTAACTCTGGTTTCTCGTGACCAGTTGCTAACCAGTTGGTGACCAGTTGCTGGCGGGTACGCGAGCAACTGGTCAGGATACTGGTTAGCAACTGGTCAGCCACTTGTCAGCAACTGGTCAGGTGGATAGGCTCCGCCCACTTTCAAATCGGAGGGATACTGTATTATTGATCGATGTCGTATGAGTAAACCTCATACCGTAACTGATCCATACATGGAACGTCCATGTACGGTAGTCACATTCAAAAGGCTATCCCGCATGGGATAACAATAGACAGCATCCACATTCGGGAGCCGTCTGATCATCAGACTCTGATCTGAATAGGGGCGAAAAAATGACCCTTATGGACAAGCCGCGTGCTAGTCTCGACGGGTAAGCAAATTCCTTCCCAACCAGTTGCTGACCAGTTGCTAGCAACTGGTCAGTAGCCAACTGGTCAGCAACTGGTCAGACCACTTGTTAGCAACTGGTTGGGGCAGACTCCGCCCACCCCAACTGGTCAGCAACTGGTCACGAGAAACCAGAGAAGCACGGGAAGATGTGCTGTGTGTGAGATACGGTAGTAGCACCGTTGTGAGATCTTTAGACTAGATGATTTCTTGGATATTCTAGGAGGACGGCAGTGAGCAGGGAGTGTGGGCGATCGACGAGGCACTGCAGCCTGCCTACGCGAACGACGGCCCCGGTCCGATCGTCAGCTTTCTCGAGCAGATTACGGTAGGCGAAGGGTAGCGAAGGGTACGGTAATGCCATAGAGTTGCAATAGGAACACGCAGTAGCTTCATAGGTAACACGGTAGTAACATAAAATGCTTGTGGGCAAACCATATAAATGGGAATAACGCCGAATCTTCAGGCCGACTTCGACGAGGGCGTCTGGACGGTTCCCTCGCACGCGATGGCAAGCTTCGAAGCGGCCGTCGCCGCGGGCAATAAAGTGCTGCCTCGGGAGAATTCCGAAGTCATCATCGATGACGAAAATAGCGAGATCGCCATGAACACGACGAACTGGGGCCCGTCGGAAGTCGAAGTACCGTACATCTCGCCGCAGGTACGGTAGCCGGGTGGGGTTATCGATAAGTGATTTTTTTAGGAAAGAACCGTGGTCAGCGAGCAGCCGACTGCTGTGAGGGAGCCTGCTGAGGTGGGTACTGTAGGATTCGGTAAGCTAGAAAGCTTCGGTAGCTATCACATTTTTAAAATGATACGATGGTAATTGCATTCCTACTAAATTATTCCGTGCGGCAATCGCGTTAGCTCCGCCCCTTTTCACTTCGTTTTTCGCGATTTCCGCCTATTTTCACATGTTTTTCTTAGGTTTTAAGGATAATACTGGATTTCTAGTATGGTTTTACGCTCGTCAAGCATCAATTATATATTTAATTTCTTAATTTTAAGCGCGGTCATATTTTAATAGCAATTTCGTTACGCGCGGAACAATAAACAACTGCGCGTCAAAATGTGATAGGTATGCTGATAGCTGTTTGATCGATAATTGCTGTTTTATAATTTCCATGTAACACATCGACCGATCGATAATCATTGCAGCAGACTGGTGAAGTGGAGCGCGCTGATCAGGGACAGAGTCTCTTCTGCTGCTTCTCGAGAAGATTCCTTGGAGTGTTCGGATGAATCCCGTATCCCATTGATAGCCGGATGGGGTCTGTCGTCTGCCGCATGCTGTATCCACCCTTGTGAATTCGCTCTGAGCTACTCGATCAATAGATAAAGTGATTCATTCGTGATTTAAGAGGAATAATTTTACGTGATTATCAGGCATACCATAATATTTATTTAACAGTTCATTCATGGTCAGCTGATTTAATAAAACAAGGCCGAGATATATTATTAGCGTGAAACGAACTGATGATTAATCATCAAAAAATGCTTCTATAAATCTTGCTGAATACGGATTGCTCAACACAAGCGGGAGAGTGAACTTCGCGCTTGGAAGCATTAACAACCGACCAGTGATTTTTAATACTTTCCCGTGAGACCTTAATAGTACTTATAGACCTATCGTAATAACAAATACAAACGTACGCTCTCCATTCCGAGTATATACATCTCTTTATAATCGTAGTCGTGTTGCTGGAGCTTGATGAGCACTTGACTATCGCGATAGTAAAGGAACTCAGCAAGACATGTGTCCGAGTAATGATATGTGTAGTGCTTCAAAAGATAATTCGGATTGACTAATATTATTGACTTACAACAGCCTTATCAGCCACGGTGTCTCGAACAAAGGTGAAGTTTAGTCTTTTTCGATGTGTTTGGACATCGATATAGGTTGTTGAAACTAGAACTCCCATTCTATCGAGAAACGCAACCATGCTTCGGTATTCAATTATTATCTTGAGGGAGCAATTTAGGGTTTTGGAAACGGTCTGAAAGTTGTTACTAAAATCTGATTTTCAAGGGAACGACTATTTTTCATATATTTTATATACAAAATGAGCGATGATTAGTGAACACTACCCCAAAGAGCAGCACGTATTCTCTCGCCGAGATGCTTGGGCAATGCACCTAAATAAACCATATATGTACTCCGAAATTATTTTTTTGATCATTCGGCAAACCAACTGACCAGGAACTTGACATGGAGATGCTTGGCAAATGCTGCCTCGACAAACGATGCGCTGATTTGAGGGCAGCTAAAGTGATTCTGAACGATTTCAATCCATTATTCGAGTCAATTTGGGCTTTATCGAACATCATCGTCAAATACCACACCGCCAGCATTATAGACATTGACAGTGACAGTGAGTGGTACGGGCGGCAATCGCTGGATCAGCTTGAAGAAGTGCCATTTCACATCCGCTCCGGACCTAGGCGGAACGTCATGGCGCAGCTCAATTGATTCAACTTTCTCCGTCTTTACGCATTCGTTGATATAGGAAAGACTGGAATGGACATGGTAAAGTAACATGCTTTTAAGGATGAAAAAAGCAAGCTCTCACATCTTATCCCATTCCTCGCTAGAAAATGTGGTGCCTGAGTATTGGACAGTAATTATCAACTGTTGCACGACAACTCCCTTATAGAGATGGCGCATCATGCGGAACCCATCGTAGTTCTCGATCTAAAAATGGAAATTTAATATTTTTGTCGTTTTGAGTACATCAAAAATTATATCATTGTAAACTAATCATCGCTTCGAAAATGTGAACGTATTTAACGGGGCGAGCCCTCTTGAAATCCCGAATTGAGTCCATCTGAAAAAAAATGATAGTGAAAGTCTTAAAGCGATGAATAAGAAATAAGACGACCTTACATCAATATCGTTGTCCTCAAATTGAATGCTGTCATCATTATTTATGATTCGAACGGAGAACTTATTCACACATGTCTAAATAAAAATTCAAGTAAATCATAATATACATAGGACGGTGAATACACATTGCTCGAATACAACTTTGTTCAATTTCGGAGTAAACCAATCCTCTACAAACTTTGCTGCACGACAAACCATGGCGAAAGATACACGGTCTCTGAAATAATATTACGATGCTCAATTGTATAGCGAAAGCGTAATTGAAAAATCTGCTCACTTTAAGTTGAGTTCTCCTAGTATTTTCTCAAAAATCGGAAGTGGGAATTCAAGGATATTTTTCTGAAATATGTAAAAATTCAAGCACATGCAAATATTCTTTGGCCTACCACTGTGACTGGGTGAGCTGCTTCCATGATTTAGTATTGAATATTCAGGAGAACAATACGCAAGAACGAGGAAATGAATGATATAAGAAATGTCTGAGGAGTGAAATTCTGAATCTGTTTTTGGGAGGGATGAGTCAATCTTTTCTCAAAAATGTCACTAATTAGAGCGAGCGGGAGGAAATAACCTTTACGTATCAGAATGCCAATGATTTCATTTTTTTTTCCTTTTTTGTTTCTGAAAATTGTATTATATGTATTATATGTTAACATGATTGGAGATTTAATTTGCGCAAGTCAGTACAATATTCAACAATCTTTATCGAATAATCTTTCAATGGCAAAAATTAGATTTGAAACGCTGTATTTTTTATTCTGAAATTTGCACAATCGGTTCTGGAATTATTCTGTGATTGATATCAGGCTTGGAATTAACATCGATCTTCGTGATTCGAATAACATTTTCAGGCATCCAACATCTGTGGATTACGGTTTCCACATCCCATTTCACAATTATGAGATCGTATCCAGTTTTTGAATAGATCTGCAAATAAAGGGGAACATCTTAATTTGTCGTTGGCGTTGAGAACCTCGATAGTTTCATCCGGTGAATCGGATTTTACTTTTTTGTTTCCATCATCGACGATAATTCCGAAGCAATTTTCAACGAACGCTCGCTCCATTCCGTGTTCTACCGTTGCCCACAATGATTCCATTTTGCAATTGTCTTCGATCATAGCCTTATTATAAAAATATATTTGAAAAAGACGTATTTCAAAATTGACTATACCTTGTGAATAATGCACAGATCTTGGGGTGTAAGAAGAGTACAAATAGAATGGATTCGCACTGTAGATACATTTTGAGCGATAGTTAGAAGGCGGTAGATAGTCAATTGCGGCAGGCGAACATTGAATAATGAACGCCCATGCTATATTTAATATTTAATTTTTGTATGAAAAGTCAGCGAACATCTTGGATAGTTAGAGCATCTCCCTTGAAGTTGAAGAGTTCAAAAAGAAGATGAGATTGGTCCTGTAATATTTTCCAATTTGCGACCAGGATAATTGACAATTTGCACCTCATTTGGGACACCATTTGTTGAGATCGATATTGATCTTACGTACGTGTTAAAAGAGATTCTTCTAAGACCCAGAATAATGCATTCGTTAACTTGCCGCGTGCACGAATAATGTGATGACTTCAATGTAACCTGATTTGAGTGACCCATCTGAAAATAACTTTTACTTGTTTCAAAATTACTTTAAAATGCACATCGACCACAATGCTCTCCAGCTGATTTGGCACGCACATCTGGAGACTATCCAATCGCTTGTTTACTCGGAGATTCAATTGATTAGGGAGGTCAAGGAACTTCAATATGTCGATGATCGATTCACATGGAAGGTCCATAAAGCTCCCATTCGCATTATTTTGAGAGGGTCTGAAATGTATAAAACTAGTAAATATTAATAAAATAAGCCACATACATTATCGCTGCTTTCGATTTCTTATTTTTCGATAAGCCAGAGCCCATGGTCGGATGATTTTCCCATTTGATTCTGTGTTCCGACTGCTATTGCTTACACATCATTCAGTGAAATGACACATCGTTCCGAGTAAATGACGCTATAAGAGTGCTGTGAAGAGGAAAACGTCAATCAATGATTAATTTATCGATGGTTTGCAGGTTTTTATCTTCTATCTTCTTCTGCCATTATCTCCTTAGGTGGGAGTCGACAGATTCTCGGGAGGAGTCGATTGGTTTTCGGTAGACGAAGGGGCTTGCTGAACATGACAAATACCGCCAAATATCGAACAAATCCCTTGAAAAAACGTTATAATGTCACTATGGTAATTGAATATTTTCAAAGCAATCGAGTAGACGAATTTGATCTTTGATCTTACCGCCGGATTCAATCCCTCCGGTTCGATAATGACGGCGTCATCTGTGGGCGTTGTGTCGGTGCGAATCACTGCTTTCTGCAAGTTGCTAATTTATTTAGAAGTCAACATTTAATCCACAGAAGTAGGCACCTGTATGAGTTTACCCTTTTAACGTATTCGAGCCAAATAAAAAAAAGCGAATTTGTTATTTACCTCCTCATTAACGGCCTCCCTAATGGACGGTTGGATGCGCGAGGGATGTTTGAACGCGAAGAGAGGAGTGAGCAGGAAGATGATGAACCAGAGCACTGACAAGTTTATTTTTAATTTAATATTAATATTTTTTTTAATATTTGAATTCTTAAATAATGAAGCTCTGTTCTATTCATGATGCTCAATTTGTGATGATCAATGAGGCGAGATAGTACGCAGAATGAGGAGAGTCAAACTATCCCTGCTCACTAGAGTTCGAAATAAACGCCTCTGCGCATCTCGTGCTCTCTTTTCATTTAGGAAAGCGAGGAAAGAAACGAAAAGACGGCTCCCCTATTTCGATCTCCAATGCTCACCATTGAATGCGATCATGAACCCGAAGAGGACGTCGTTCTTGCCCTTCTCATCCGCGTTTGGCTGAATAATCTTACGTTTTTTTAAGTATTTTTAAAAATATAATTCTAAAAGTGTTAAAAAGAGCAAAATCTAAGGGGAAGTTTAAACTATATAATTATGTTTTTAGCCCAATAATCATGAAACCATTCACCGATCGCATCGTATCCGTTTTCGCCATGAAGTAGTACACCTCAGCGGGCTCCCGCATCTTATTGTACGCCGACGGCTTCAGGGCCACCCACACGCTCCTAAAATAAGTATCTTATTATATTTTACTATTTTTATCATCAATTTTGAAAAATGGGTAAAAAAAACCTATATTTAAAAAAAACAAGAAATGATAAACGCACTCATTCCCATTCGCATGCTTCGGCTTCTCAGTAGTAGTCTCAGTAGACGGGGCAGACGTTGTTGTCGAAGAGGTTGTAGATGAGGAAGTGGATGAGGTGGTCGATGGGGTTGAGGATGAGAAGGAGACGGGCGACATCGTGATATTGACCTTATTTTATAATATTATACCTTCGTCTAAGGATAAGTGCACATTTTGATCATTGTATTCGAAAAGATCGAAATTTAAATTAATACTATTTTCATCTGGTCACTCACTGTTTCGTTTCCAATGGCGTTTTCGGCTAGTTCTTCGCACATGAAATCGGGAGACCAAGTAAACAATTTCCTGCACTCCGCCTGTGTTAATAAAGTTGCAGTAATTCAATTTTTCACCTTTTTTTCTATGCTTTTTACGCGCACTTTGTTCACAACAATTCAATTTTGGCTATGAAATTGTTATGTCAATGTAAAAATTTGGCAAAAATGTCATAATAAATAACGAAATACGGGCTGTCGTCTCTTTGTTTTCGAACACTGTGTGGAGTGAGGGCGACTCGTATTTCAAGCTCTGCGACATACCGTCCACAAATGTACATTCCACAGCTCCGTTTCGTTTGCGCAGCACCGATTGAGCATTTGTAGTTCTGAAATCGACAGCATCATCGCTTTTGAAACAGCAATGTTTCTAGTATTAGCACACCCGTAAAATAAACATCATGCACATAAAATTTTCATAAACTTTCACTATCGTATCTACCAGACTGTTCTTATTATGACTGTTCTAGTCTTATTGTTAGTTGCACAATGTGTAACATAAGCAAAATAATTAAATTTTTATAGATTTTATTCATCCGAACAATCCGGGAAAAGCCAATTCCAAAGTATTCCTCTACAGACTCACCATCGTGGGTAAGGCCGAATATGGTAGTCGAATTCGTCAACAGTTCCGTTGTTGAACCTGGGCAGACTACAGATTTTGAGGCGGACTGGGCATTGTATCTCTGATTGACTTTAGAGATTGACTTTCAAAGCGAAGTCAATGACTCAACTACTACTATGAAACTAGAAAATGTTTGTGACCACGCATTTACGTTTCTCTCCTTGTCTTCAGTAGGGGAAAGAGAAAAATCAGCCAATGAACTTGATCGATTCACCCAACCTGGAGCCTCGATGACGTTATTGGCTGGTGTTTTTAATCCGTTCACCACCGGCTGCTTGGTCGTGGTGAGAGCTGCTGCAGCGGCTCAAAGGTGGCTATTGCGCATTTGAACATTGCAAATATCTCGGGGAATTCAAAGATCAAAGATCAAACCTGGCTTTGGAGGCTTCGCCAACTTATCTTCGCCGTTGACGACGAAGAGCGACAGGAGAAGAAGCACCTCAGACCGGGTTTTAAATTTGTAAAAAAGGACAAGTTTTTAGGGCTATTAGAAAGGAAAACACGCGAATAAATGAGAGAAAACAAGAGCCCACCACGAATCGACCGCCTGAGAGGACCATCGCGGGTCGGAATGAGGAGGGAATGAACTCTCTTCTTCGATAATTTGTTTTTTGTACGAAATGTAAATATGAGGCGGTTTGCGTTAGGATCAACAAGTTTATGGAACAGGTAAAAATCGAAAGGGCTCAAAAGTTGGCCCTAGGGCTTATTTTAGATGCTGAACAACCTGGTATGGTCGATTTCGCAATATGTCCCCTTTTCGCTCCAGGGGGGCACCCCCTCATTTTGCCTGAAAATGCGTTTTTCGAGTTTTTCTCGTCAGAAACGAGTCAAAAACTCGTAAATTCTAAAAGTATATACCAGAATTTCGAGCTCTATCTCGTGGTTATGTTGAAATGTCATGATTGTTTTTCGTTTTCGAGAAAAAGACGATTTTTGACCCGATCGAGTGCGGGCAAAATCCTTTGGGCAAGTGAGAGATCATGTTTTTATGCATTTCCACAAAAATGGTTATAAAACATCTTTTGTGACAGTCAAATATCTAACCAAATAGCGCAAAATGATCATAAAAACATGCTCTCTCACTTGCCCAAAGGATTTTGCCCGCACTCGATCGGGTCAAAAATCGTCTTTTTCTCGAAAACGAAAAACAATCATGCGATTTCAACATAACCACGAGATAGAGCTCGAAATTCTGGTATATGTTTTTAGAATTTAAGAGTTTTTGACTCGTTTCTGACGAGAAATACTCGAAAAACGCATTTTCAGGCAAAATGAGGGGGTGCCCCCCTGGAGCGAAAAGGGGACATATTGCGAAATCGACCATACCAGGTTGTTCAGCATCGAAAATAACCCCTAGGGCCAACTTTTGAGCACTTTCGATTTTTTACCTGTTCCAGACCCTCGTTGGGGCTTGTTGATCCTTACGCAAACCGCCTCATATAAGAAATCATGGATTTCTCCGGAAATTTCCGATTCGTGCTGATGTAATTCAATTGTTACAAGAGATGATCAATTGGCTTCCTTTAGTTTCTATCTTGGTTCGTACCCCCAAAGCTCCGCGAACAACCGATCGATCAAGATTACCTATCGTGTATGCCAGCCCGACGCGCGAGCGCCTCCAGTTCACGTACTATTTCCACAGCAATGTGCTCAGCGCGGAGTTCACAAATGAATGGAGAATGAACTTATTTCTCCTTCTTCGATAATTTAACCTGTGAAATTTCGCTGATTGAAGCACAATTTCTCTTCAATGCAGATATTTCGTGCGGAAATTTTCACGAAAGCAGACCTTTCCCCTGGAACGTTTCCTCTGAAAACAAAATGTTCTTCTAAATCAGCCCCAATGGGCGGCACGATCTCTAAATACCGTGACCATATAAATATTACGTGCGAGAATATTTGTTCTGATGAGTATGGGAACTTTGTGAAACAGCTGATAATTTGGCCTTTGGCCCCGTTATTAAATGCGTCATCCAACCAGCATCAAACCAATTTCATGAATCACAAACCAAGATGGAAAATACTCTTACAAGAGCTGAGACCAATGTTTTGTTGCTCAACTCAATTCTTCCATTGTTAGTTCCTTCCTTTACGCAAAACACTCAGTTAATCGATCGATCAAGATTAACCTGCGCGCTTGACAGCGGGGAGCGCGAGCCTCTCCAGTTCTCGTACACGATCCCTTGCCATGGGCTCAGTGCGGAGTTCATCCAATACATGTGTAGTTGTGCCTCGAATCTTTTTTAAACACCAGAGATCAACTACGCAGTAATATAGCTTGGAATCGCCGGGCTCGCTGTCAAACTAACAGTTCTTGCTACTTCATCAAATAGTCCGATCTGAATGACATCAGCAAACAATAAATCACAATATGTGCTGTAGTAGCGTGAAGTTTTCTGCAGTCAGCAAGAAGAATATGCTATTGTATCAGCATCATTCCCTTTAATCATCCAAAGCTACGAATTTCACCCGATTTTTCACAAAGTCAACCATTGTATCGTCGAGTTTCTGACAGTAGCAGTAGGGAATATTCCATCGAACCTCCGATTACGCAAATGAACCTCGAATTTGTCGACTCGAAAATGCGCGCAGTTTTTGCCGAGCGCACGAATAAAAAGAGGCACAATCGAGAGAGGGAATCGAATTTGAATGATCCGCATCCCGACCACCGCTTGATAGGACACAGTTCTCGGCTAATTTATGCGTGGCAAGGTGGGCGGTGCACTTAATTTCGGGAGATCGCCCGGCCTTTTGGGACAGTTGATGTTCAGTTTCAGTTTCCGTCCCCACTGCGGCTCCTTCGTATAGCAGGATGCTGATTAAAAATAACTTCTTTCTTTCCCGCTCATTGCTTCTTGAATTTGTCATTACGATTACTCAGGAATCCCCAACCTGTATGCTAGTTGCACTAAAAATCTGAGTCAACGAAAAGGACATGACGTCGTCATACTATTCGAAAAGTGTGCATGATGTTAGGAGTCAATCCATGTTGCGAAGAGCACCAAAATGTGACGGTTTTGTGCATCTCGCGGCGCTCTTTCACTACCTTTTGATTCGGTAATCCATTTCGCCTATGTAAGCGCATGTCAACCATCAGTCGGCAACCACATTTTTGGAAAAAGAGTCGCTCGGTTTCACTAGTCTCGCCATTTACAGTATCCACCTTCAGAGGTAAGAAATTTTGAAATACGTTATTATCAATTAAGATTTCGGTGTTACTTGAATTTGTTAGTTGAATAACAGCCTTATCATTATCGCTGATTATCGTTCTTTTTAAATTATCAACAAAGAAAAGTGCTGGTCAGCAAGCACACTGTTCTCCGGAAGGGGAATGGAAAACAATCTCACGATACCGTATCGTTATTATGACAATGATTATCGCTGATTATGTCGCTGATTACGGCTCCTCCAACAATCACTTTTGGAAAAATACCACTTGCAGATGACTATATCTCGGAGGAGCTCCGTAAGGAGCAAGCAAGTGTCTCTACATTTGGATGTGAGTTTCATTTTTAAAAAATATTTTTAAATTAAAAAAAAATAATTTAAATAATCAATAAACAGGACAGCGATGACGAAGATGTGAAGCCGGTCGAAAAGTCGGCGTTTGATAAATTTCTCAATTACCTTTTCTGCAGGTTAGTTTTTTAACACTATCTACGCAGTCAATATTGAATGAAAGAGATCTCAATGGTTATGAAATCGTTATGAAACTCATCTGGATCCGATTTACGCATTTCAAAAAATATTTCGGGAAAAAAAGATTAATTTCAGAGGCGATCTAGCCAAGCAGACACTCAAAGTGCAGCCCGTTGCATTTTCAGCGATGGTATGATAATATTTTGTTATCATTGTAATATTATTTGTTACATTGCGAAACTTTTGTATAATGCTTCAATAAAATGCACTAAATAGCAGGTGATTAATCAAAAGTTTGGAATTGAACAACGTGAAAATAAATGTTTGCTTGCAGTTCCGGTATGCCGAGAAGAAGGAGTATTTTATGCTCGCTCTCGGATGTCTGTGCGCCATTCTATCGGGAGCGTGTCAGGTGAGTTACTCGGAGATTCGATTTCTGAATCTCAAAAAACCATAAATCTATTTGCAGCCGTTCCTCGCCATGGTGTCGGGAGGTATCTTCAATCTGATGCTGGTAAGTTCATTTATTGCGATCAACGAAATCATTTTCTAACATAAAACACATAGTAAAATTATTTTTTTAGGTTACTAACGTGACCACGCCCGAGTTTCGCGACGAGGCGTACACATACGTGTACACTTACATTGGCATGGGCATCGGAGTGACGATTATCAACTTCATTAATGTTTGTTTTGTTAATTTTTTCTGCGACTCTTAGAAAGATCACTTTGAACTTCTCTCACGTGTCATGTACACTTCCTGAAACTTATTTGAATTTCAAATTTCGAAAATATGTATCTACATTTTCAGTTCACGTGCTTTGATGTAGTCTGTTCGCGACTGCAAGCCCGCACGCGTGTGCAGTTCATCAAATCCATACTCAGGTTACTGTATCTTTACAAGGCCGAAATTATAGTCTCGTGATCGCAAACTAGCTGAAATTCAGTATTACAAGATCACTGTAACCTGCTAACTGTAGCGTATATTTTCGAAGGCAATAATAACTAACTGAATTATTTCAGGCAGAATGCTGGCTGGTACGATAAGAACCATGCGGGTGCGCTGATCACGCAACTGAATGAGTTAGTGCATTTAATTATTTCACAATATTATTTAGATATAAATAGTTAAATATATTTCAGTAACATGGAGCGCATGCGCGAGGGAGTTGGCGATAAGATGGGACTGCTGATTCGGTGAGATTTATTAGCTTATTCTGTGCAGTTAGAAGGCACCATTCAATAATTTTTTTCTCTTAGTCGTCTAGATCTAATCGTAGTTTCACTCGGTTACGGTCTAATGTGTATTCAGTGAAACATATTTGAATACGTCCTAAATGTTCATAGTAGTTATTGATCAAATTGTTCCTAGAAACGCATAAAAATAGATCAGAATCATTGCAAAATTCCAGAACGGTATTGTGCAATGCATGAATTATGCATGACCATTCTTCAATCAAAACCGTATTATCACTTGCACAATACCTCGAAATTTCGTGATGATAATAGCAAAGGGTGCTGGCTTGTTATAGAGATGTTAATCCTGAAATGTATTTAGAACAAAAATAACAATAAATTATAATTATAATAAATAATAATAATAATAAAATATAATTCTCAGTGGTCTCTCCATGTTCTTATGCTCGCTCGTCATCGCCTTCGCGATCGAGTGGAGAATCGCCCTATTCATGAGTATGCTCGCTCCCGCAGTATGCGCGTGCATGAGTATTATGGCGAGGGTCAGTGTAACGTTCTGAGTAATATCGAATGCCCGAAAGAAGCTGCAATAGTTGTTGTTGTAATTTGAAAGGATTTCTTATCGAATTAACAAATTCAGTTTCAAATACGTTAACAATTCTTATTGAAACTCAACCGGTATACTTTCAACAAAATCAATTTAGAAACTTTCGTCCTCAACGGCGAAAGAGCTGAAGGATGTGGGCAGCGCCGGCGCAGTTGCGGAGGAGTCGGGTAATATCTAATAATAATATTTTTATTTATTTATTTAATTAATTAATTTAAATAATTTCAGTCCTCGGTGTGCGCACAGTGCAGGCGTTCAATGGCCAGCAGGAAATTGTGAATAGGTAATCAGTTAATTAATTAAATACAAAATTAAACAACAAAATTTAGATACCGCGATGCACTCAGCAACGGCAAAAAACACGCTCTGCGAAAGAGTTTCTGGAGCGGATTCTTTGGAGGTTAAATAAACCTTATTTGCGTTGTTAGATTGAGTTTCACGGAGAGTAGAATGGACCGATCGAAACTCCTTTTTAATAATTTCATACCCATCGTTTGTTAGAAAATAAGAAAACATTTTCATCGACAAATGATTATTCCAGGATTCTTCTTCTTCATCCTTCAAGCCTACCTGGGCTGTGGCGTACTGTATGTTTCTAAACTTTTTAAAGTGTTATTACGAATTGATGACAGCGTTTTTATCGAAATTCAGAATTCCTTGATCATCTGCAGCCTCAGATGGCATGCTCCATACGATCTCTCACACCGCTACAGCATTTGTTCCAGATTCGGTGGCTACCTTCTCCGCATCGGCGTCGTTCCCGAGCCGGGCCAGGTGTTCACTGTAGTGATGGCCATGATGGTGTCCGCATACTTTCTGGGTGAGATTTGAGATTTCACGACAAGTCGGTACGGCTCCCCACGATTGGCATTCTCTCCCGCCTGCAGACGTTAGAAATTAGAGAGGCGTTTACCGAATCGCTCACTCATTTTCTTTACACCCGGATGAGATTCAGCGACTTCATAGAACATAAATAATGGATGAATTTACTATACAATCGGCCTCCAACATCAATGAAATCATGGAAAATAATCTTGATAATCTACAGGTCTGATCTCTCCTCAACTGCTCGTGCTACTCAATGCTCGTGTTGCAGCAGCCATCGTGTACAAGACGATCGATCGGGTAGGCCACGCCCAAATTGGCTCCACCCATACTTAGGCCACGCCCTTTTCTTTGCCCGCCCATATTACTAAGCCACGCCCATTCACAGATTCCCCGTATCGACGCGTACTCCGATCGCGGCAAGACCCCGACCAATGCAACGGGCCGAGTCGAGTTCAAGAACGTACACTTCCGATATCCGACGAGGAGGGACACCAAGGTGATTAATTCCGCCCAATTTAACCCACGCCCCTAAATAGGAATAGCATCTTCATCTCTTTTCCGACCATAGAGGCTAATGATCTCGCAAAGTTAGAGGAAAAGTCATGCCTTGTGAAGCCATACCTACAGCGGACTCCGTCCAATTGACCCCGCCCTCTTTTTCAGGTGCTCAACGGCTTCACGCTCAGCATCGAGCCGGGGGAGACTGTGGCATTCGTCGGGCACAGGTGCGCTTATTTCCATTTGATTCGTTGGGGTAATGGTTGGATCTGCTGTAGTCAAAAAACCTAGCATTGTATGTAAAATTGTGGAATTGTGTGGTTGAGGAATCTTCCAATCCATTATGTAAAATAATCGATAATATAGAATATTTGTGTTCACTTCACAATTTGATGACGGTTTGAAGCATATTCGTACAAAAATTAGAAGTAAAAACATTGAACATTATTGCCGTCCTCACACTCAATACGAAAACTATTTATTCAGCTTTGTCAAGTACAGATCGCATCTGAGTCACAATTTTCCGATATTTTTCCACTTCTCGATTTTTCTCTTCGAGTTCCATTTCGAGTTTGATATTGCACTTCAGCGATTCAGTCAGAAGTTTTTCCAGTTCCTCAATGCGCTTTTCCATCTCCTCGGCAGTAGCTTGCGGCGGCTGAAATTGAACTTTCGACAACAAAAATACGTCAAATCCATGCCAGCTCCGCTGATGTTCCTGCAGTTTCTGAGGGCATTGATGGTACATTTTGGCCGATGTGAAGCTCCGCCTTCATTGCAGCTAGTTTCTAGAAAACTTTAAAGTTGAGTTTCTATTACAAATTTAACAAACCTCATCAACTTCCTTTTCCTCGGCACGTTTACGTTCCCTCAGCGCATTGAGTTCTTCTACAGTGATTCCATCATTCCAGATAGGCTTCGGGGTATATGGAACCTGAAGTGAACCATTAGTCCAGTTTAATCATATTTTTTTGAATATTTCATCATCTATTACTACTCACTTCGGTGAAAGGAGGGTACAGTCCGGTATTCCTCCGGAATATCGATTTCTTCCCGGGAAAAGGTATCTTTCCTTGACCTGCCGGACGCATACTGGATTATATAAAATACTGCAAATACTATTCAATTGCGCGTACAATAAAACAATTGTTTTCAACGATAATGCAGTGGTCAGTGCGCAATAAAGTGAAAAACCGAGGAGTGTTTGTGTTAGTCTCACTTCGCGTGCTCTCTCGCTCTATTTTTCTCTCTTTCTCTCATTCTCACTCCATCTTTCTCACTATCAGCACTGCGATTTCACAAAGAATGATTCATCTTCAGTTGTTTCGCTTACATTCTCTGCTCACAATTTGTTAGCCTCACAATCAATGAAACGCAATAGTGAGATACTCGCAAATTTGAAAAAAAATCCCTGATCCTCGTAGAGTTCAATCAGACCACTTATATGGATCTTGCAAAATGCGAGTCACTTTGCTTATTACTCCCTGCAAATTCGCGCCTATCTTTACGTTTCATGCTCTATTCTAATCTATCTGGCCGGCAAGACATCTGCGTCAAGTAGCTGTTAGCCTCATTCTTGCATTCTGTCGACCTTGAAACACCATATCAATGATCGGCGTCACGTTTCAAATATTTTCAAATGGACTATTTATTCCGCTTTAGCAAGCACAGTTCGCATTTGGGCAACAAGGTTTTGATATTTTTCCACCGCTTGATCTCGTTCCATTTCTACTTTGATATTCTTCTTCAACGATTCTACGAGAAGGTTTTCCAACTCTCGAACTCGATCACGTAAACCTTCTACTGTTGGTTGCGCCTGAAATATTCTGAAAACTGCCTGATGATTAGGGGAAATGTTACCGGTTCCGATTGTTCTGCTGTCTCATCTGCAGAGACTTGCATGGAACCACCAATGCACAGCTCGAGCTTCATTGCATTTAGTTTCTGAAAGAAAAATTGAAATCGACATTGCCGAAATTGCTCATTCACTATACAACGGAATCCTGAAACATAACCAAAACACCCACACTCTCGATTTCCTCGTCCTCCTTCCTCTTCCTCTCCCTCTCCTCAAGAATGTCCTTCACCGTGAGCAGAGACCCTTCTGAGACAGGGATTTGGGTGAAGGGGCTCTGAAGAATTTCGTTATGAAAAGTCGACATCAAAGTTCTTACTGGATAGGTCGGTGGATAGGACGGGTACGTTCTCCTGAATAGCGATTTCTTCGCCGGGAGTTGCAGCCATTTATGGCCGGATGGGCGCATTACTTGAAAGAAATAAAAAATTGAAATGCACTGGAGTTGTGCTGACGACGATTTATTTTCCTCTGCTCGCGTTTTCTCTCTATTTTCCTCGCGATTTCGCAAACGATGACTCATCACTCTTGTGTACATACGGATTCAATGGCAAAATAAGCAGTTTTAACCACTTTCTGATGGAAACTTAGGGGGGAAAGTGTAAAATAGCTTTATTTGGTCGAATTCATCACAATCTCCATTATGTTTTGCACTAGCTTATCGTACTGATCGGCCATTTCATCTCTGCGCCTCTCAGCTTTGGCGATTCGCTCCTTTGCTTCAGCAAGTGCCGCCTCGAGTTGTTCGTTTGACAGCTTTTCCGATTTCTCCACCACCTCAAAATCGTCCTGCAAATTTTGCATGTGACCAACATGTAAACAGTGTATTAGTAGGGATTAGATAAGGTCTGTTGACAGACACGGTATTTCCAAACTGTGTAAACTACGTGAAAATACTGTGTTCGATGATGCACAATAATACGAACCGATTTCGAGCTCGATGAGGATCTCGGAGTATTGACTTCATTCGTTATTTTAATAGGTGATACGATAGGTGTTTCAACGAGCGCCACGGCGCTGTGTGCCAGCTTCAATTGCCGCTCAAGCGCTTCGAGTCTCTGGAAATGACGGCAATTGAGTTTATTTCTGACGCTTATATCGGTAACCTCATTCATCGCCTCCAACTGTTCCATGTACACTACATTGTCTCCGAATCGTGGTCCATTCGTCTGTATCGCCTTCATTCGCTTCACAAAGGGAGAATCTTCCTTGTTCGGTTTGGGGAAAAGGAGATTCAGCTTCTTGCCTTTCTTCGAAGAGGAAGAGCCATTGTCTCGGGCCGGCCCTTAAACGATCTCAGGCGTAAATTGCCGTCGGCGTCATCCAAACTGTTTAGAAGCCAATCAAATTACCTATTGGACTGCCGGAATCACTGAAGAACTGCGTGAGCCTTTGCTCCCTCACCGGAGACGGCGAATCCTCGCCATCGGATGAGAACATCAGTGCTCGTGGGAGCGCATTCGTTTCTTCTTCGTCTTTGTCGCTGGTTGATTCAACAGTCTGTCGACGACGATAGGGCTCGCCGTACTGGACACCTGCCATTGAGATGGTGTTGATAACAGAGGTCTTCTGAGAGATCGCAGGTGCCGTTTGACAAACTTTTCAAAGTGCTTCGATTCGGCCCAAATTTTGAGGGTTGATTCATCCATGGACCAAGAATGCTATCCTAACTTGAATAGGCCGCAAACTCATTTATGCCCAAAATCCTGCTCCGGAGCGGTCGGATTTTCAAAAAATCATAACTACCTTCAAAATTGAGATAGAGACTTTTTGAAAAATGGGAAATGTG
>LS486161.1:56315-119638 GCA_900490705.1 Pristionchus arcanus
TTTGGTCAATTCACAGCAAATTCAAATGGGAATGTTGGGCACTTGGAATCACTCCTTTTTCAGATTTCAAAAATGTGTTGAGCAAAGATCTATTTTCAAAATTGAACATATGAAAATATACAGTAGTGAAAGAACAACCTGGCGCTACATAACCCACTCTTTAGGTTAGTTCATGGTCCATTTTTCGATAATTTACAGTTTTTCTAGTTGTGCAATCACGCTCAAATTTCGATCAAATTTGGAAATTTGGAGAATGTTTCTCTCCATTTGCACGTATCTGTGATACCTCAAAAGTGACCATTTTTCCCAAAAACAGATGTTTTTTGTCCATTAATTGCATTTTTTTCCCTTTTTTGCAATTCATTTTGAAATATGTCTCTTTCTGAAAAAGTAGTGATTCCAAGTGCCCAACATTCCCATTTGAATTTGCTGTGAATTGACCAAATATTATGTTTGCAAGCGTGAAATACTTCCACGGCCAAAAAATCATCAAGATTGATTGACTTAGAAAGAAGTTTTGGTCGAAAAACGCGATGTTACATAGTTATGGCGGCTAGTGGACTTTACCGCGTGACCTAGTCACTAATAGTGGCTCGGAAAGACCTGTTTTAACCCATAGCGAGGCCGACACTATTTTTTCATACTAATACGATTTCGTGGAATGTTTTTCGGATAAAAAAACAACTGCAAGGAGGCCCCCGTTTCAAAAAAATAGATTTTCTAAAAATTTGAGACATTTTTCGAGGTTTTTCAAATTTTTTCAATCGTAAACGTGATCAGACCTTTGTGAAAAGAGATGACAGTCGCTTAGAAAAATTTTGCGGTTTTTTCAAGCCAAACCGGAGGTCTCTAACTCATCTGGGAGTTGAGATACTCTAGAGCCGGCCCTAGAGCCAGAAAACGCCTAAAAGCCGGTTCTGGGACAAATGACCAATTTCAAAAAAATTGTCACCTTCTATATACTCTAGAATAATTCTCCCGTGGAAATAGCTCAAACTTTTGCCGCTAGTTCAGCAATCTTTCAAAAGACACGTGTCCAAAAACACACAGAAATTTAATTTCCCACGAAAAAAAAGCAACTTTATATCCTTCGATTTTCGAAAAAAATTGGGGTCCGTAGTAAAATTTTGCGTAGATTTCGAATATGAAATAATCTCGCGGAAATGGAGAATTTTTTTTTTCACGGCAGACGATTTTAAGGTCTAAAAATTCGTTTTTCCGATTTTTCGAAGGCATTTTTTCCGATCCACTTACACTAAAAAATGTCGTTATAATGCTCAGTGAGACACACATTTCCCATTTTTCAAAAAGTCTCTATCTCAATTTTGAAGGTAGTTATGATTTTTTGAAAATCCGACCGCTCCGGAGCAGGATTTTGGGCATAAATGAGTTTGCGGCCTATTCAAGTTAGGATAGCATTATTGATCCATGGATGAATCAACCCTCAAAATTTGGGCCGAATCGAAGCACTTTGAAAAGTTTGTCAATGGGGGGTCTCGATTTCATGCAATCTCTCAGAAGACCTCTGATAACTACTATGGGCATCGAGGACCCACCTGTGACCAGGGTGAGGAACGCGTTCGCTCCCTTGTCCAGTAGATCGAGTGGAACGCAAGTGTACTTGGCCAGTTCCTCAGCCAGCGCACGATGGTCATCGGTGATCTCGACGTAGAGCGGACCGATGGGTGCAGATGCATCTTCATCCTGCAACATCTTCAGGTCGAATTGATAAGAGAGACAGGTTTCCTCAAAGCAGTTGAGGAAATACTTGAGCTCACCTTCTCATCTTGAGCCTCCTCATCCTCAGCTAATGATTCCTGGATCGCTTGATTTATTTCATCAATCATTCCTGAAGACTGTGAAGATTGGGTCACAGTGGAGCCGCCAGCATTGCTCCCGAGGGAGGAGGGATGTTGAGTAACGAGGGGCTGATATTGTTTGAAGCGTTTACTAGTATTGGTCGATACGGCTGGGACGGTAGTTGATGGACGCTCTTTGGGAGTAGGTGTGAGATCCTCCTCTAGTAGCTCTTGAAAGGCGAGTCCAGCAGGGGAGCAATCGTACAAGAAATCGTCGTCAAACATTGTCGATTGACGATCTTGAGGGAAGAAGGGGTTTTAAATGGGGGCGTGATGTAGTCACACGATGTGAAGTGATAAGAGGAGATTATTGCGCGAGTTTGAACTCGTTTTCTGTAGAAATTCCAACGAAAACACGGTTTGCTTGTTTGCATAGAAGCCGATTCAAGGTTCCCCCATTCATTCAACGATGTGGAATATTAACAGAAACAAATGAAACAAATATTCATACTTTCGCTGTTTGTAATACGTTATCAAGTGCATGCACAAGTCGATTGTATGCCTTCTTAGACTCGTCCAACTTTCTCTTCAAGTCGACATTTTCCCTCTCAAGTACGGCATTTCGATCCTTTACTTCAGCTAGCGATGCTTGGGTCAAGGCCAGCGCAGATTCAAGTTGCTTGAAGCGTTGCATTTCCGGTTCCGAAAGCACCTCGAAATCATCCTGAAATACTTTAAAAATAATTGAAATGTCTAAAAAAAAAGTACAGATCCGAAGTCCGACAAGGATGATTTATTGGAGTCATCGAACTTCTTCGAATCAGAATTTGTTTCTAAGCTTGCAAGTCGTGCTTCGAGGTTTGTTATTCTCTAAAATAATAATTATTTCACCCTTCTGATTGCCAAACGAGCCTGCAACATTGTATTCTGCCCCATCAGTCTTTCTCTATTCGCCGCCTCCATCTGAACGAATTTCTTATCATTTCCTGCAGACTCTTCTGTTTCAACTTTGAAACGCGAGAAATCGGATCTGCGCATCTGAAACGAATATTAGAAAAAAAATATTGGGTCCGAAAAAAAGTGCAAAAGGCATTGGAAAGAGTGAAAGTTCTGTGTTTGTGAACATTGATAAGAGGGAGAGTGACGGCAAGGATGAATCAGACCTTCTCTATGACTAGTTGCATCGATTCGAAAAGAAGCAACAGCCACGCATCTCGATCACGAAAGTTGCTCGAAGTAATAGGTAAATTTGATGATGCTAAGGACTTGTTCTGATCGGAATTTTTATCCTTCCCCATGAACATTCCCATGACATTGTTCTTCCGTAGTCCGCGACTTGCGCGATTTCCCATGCTTCTAAAAATAAAATTATAGCAATAATGACCTTAGACTCAAAGTAGGGAGTGAAAATAGTGATATTCTTGGGTACGACATTGTGACAAAGAAGACAATGCTGCGCTTAGCGATAAGACAAACAATAGAATTTTTTATTTCCCAGCGACAAGAAACTTGGACATTTTGTGGATCAAATTGTTATACTTCTGAGCGAATTCGTCCCTTTCTCTTTTCATTTCATCCTTTTCTATCTCGAGTTGAACAACTCTCTTCTTTGATTCCGCTAATTCTGCCCTTGTTGATGCAAGAGCAGAGACGAGCTCGCCCAGCTGCTTGCGATCTGTGGGATTTGCTTCATCGGAGTCTTCCTGTAATTCGAAACATTAAAACAAACAAAATTTTGTAAAGTTATTACCGATCCCGGCAAGGCAGCTGTATTATCCATAGACGCCAGTCGCTCAACATGCTTGAGCAACACTTCGTAGTCTTCCTAAATTAAAAATATGAATTTAATTATAGAAAACAATAAATATATTACCGATTCCGAGTCAGAATCGGTCTCTTTCTTCTGAACTTGTCGCCTCGGAGCTTCATAAGAAGCTGTCAGGGCAGCTACTTTCTGCTCGAGCGCTGCAATCCTCTGAAACTTTACTGATACTGAGCTTTTTTCGATATGAACAAGAACCTCCAACATCGCCTCTTGGTGTTCCAATCGTTCCGTGTTCACAGAATGCAGTTGCTCAATGGTAACATATCCAGCACCTTCCATTGAGGTAGAAGGAATCGATTGTATTCGGTCGATAAAGTTGGACAAGTCCTCTTCTGATTCGTCCTTCGAGCTCATCAGACCTGTTCGGTTCTTCTAAATGTTTGAATCTGCAAAAAAAAAAATTCCGCAGACACATGGGTAATCGCAAGCACAAAAACGCGTGACACATCCTTGTTTGTGTGCGCTGATAAGAGTAAGGAATCGATAGTGTGCAATGAATATTTTTATTACTTTATTGCACGGAATAAATCAATTGGACATATGAGTGACTCTTCTCAGCAGCTTCTCATATTTCTCTCTTGCTTCATCTCTTTCCCTCTCGAAAGCGTCCCTTTCCTTCTTGAGATCGATTTTATCCCTCTCAAGTTCGACAATCCGCTTTCTGGCTTCGGCGAGATCCAATTTTGAGGCTTCGAGGGGATTATCCTCAACACGAGTATTGTCCGGTCTTTCCAGCTTGTCATCCTAAAAATATGTTTCACATCAACGAAAAAAAAGAAAGAGTACCGATTCGAGTTCAGCCTTCGGTTGATTTTCACGCCCTGTCTCGTGCAGCTTGTCCATCTCCTCACAATGTGTAGTTATTGGAGAAGAACTGTTCAGAGTGGCCGCGAATTTCAGTTCGAGTTCTGCTAGTCTCTGAATAATTTCAGCCGATCAAGCTGAATATTAATGAAAAAGTACCTGTTCAATGGCCACTTGATCTTTGTTCACAGCTTCGAGATGTGGTAGAAAAACGACATTACTATCATTCATGATAGTCATTGTCTTATGTATTTTCTTCATTCGTGTAACGAATTCGGATTCTGGGGGAGGTTTAGGGGGTGATCGGGGTATTGAGCCCTCGGGGTAGGTCCTCCAGGGACCGTCGGGCCATCGGTGACAATGCTCGTTATTTGGGTAACGCCTAGTGATTTGATAATTCGGCATATTGGGAATAAGTAGATCGCGATTGATCAATCTGCAATGAGATCGATTAGAACGTTGTTAGCTACAAGGGAAACGGTACACGAATAATAGGGAAAACGAACAATGTGATCGGCGCAGATGATATGGTATCACTGAGACGATCGATAGTAAGACAAAAACTGTCGAACAACAACAATAGCAATTTATTACGCTCAGTTTTTCCAATCAACAGGAATTATTGACATCTTTTTATTCATCCCTGACAATCTCAAATGCGCCCTCGGTATCCTTCAACAGTCGCTCGTACTTCTCCTTGATCTCATTTCGTTCTTTCTCAAGTGCGTCTGCTCTCGATTTCTCCGTTGCAACTTGTCGTTCGAGTATACGAATACGCAGCTGGTCTCTGGCATCGGGCTGCTGAATATAATAAGGTGATAGTTTGAACACTATACTGACTCCTTTGATATCTGGCTTGTGGTCCCTAACAATAAGCTATTTTGTTGGATATGTTTCACATTCAATTAAAATCATGAACAAATTGAACACATAGATCGTCCTGTGATATTTTGCTTTATGAATACTGTATTCCAACAAACCTGTTCAGTCGAGCTTCCTGCAACACTTTCTGTAGTGAAGATTCCGAAAGTGTCAGCGTTTGGTTTATATTTAATGCCAAGATGGCTTTCGATCGCGACAAGTCTCTACAATTATTGCATCGTCTAAATAGTAGGATTTTTTTAATATAAAAACGAACCCCCTCGATAGAAACCACATCCTCAATACGTCTAATCTTCTCATCGTTGATTTTCTTCTCGAGTTCTTTAGTTCGACGGGATTTCCCTTTTGAACCAAGTCCTCGAACGTATTCATTGCTTCTTTTTAATGCGTCATTTGCCAAGTCACTTGATAGGTCCTGAAAAAATATCACAGCTTAGAATATCATTACGAGCCACGCTTTTAATTTTGATTTTTTCAATAAAGCACAAACTGTTCCGAACTGACATCCAAACACAGTCTCACCATTCCGAATGCACTTTGAGGATCCACTCCCCGTTTGGCACATGATCTAGCGAAAACTCTCTCTTCTGCCGGACTCTGGAACACAATTCAATATTCAATACGAATGAAGGTGTAATGTGTTCTGAACTGATGGCTAAAAATATCTGACCATTCCTAATCCTTGTTTGGAGTTAGCAAAGATGCGTTCTGCTTCTGGGCTCTGGAATATATTGATTTCGATAGAATATTATATGATTATTAGAACAAATTAGGATTGAAATATTTGACAAAAGAACTCACTAGTCTGAGCGAACCGGAAGAGTCGAAAGGAAATCCGCTTGTTCCGGATGGTTGCGGATTCGAAAACAGCGACTTTGTGGTTTGACCATCGTCCTGCAAAGAAATGATAATTACAAAGACGACAATTTTGCATAATAATTATGTGCTAAAATATGCGAACCTCGCTGTCAGTTCCAGATGAGGAAGAGGAAGAGTATCGATGCGGTCGAGGGCACCTTCCTCGACGATAACGCCAGAGTGGAAGTCGCTTACCCATTCTAAATTATTTACAGTTTTACAGTTTTATCCTGACATCAAACAATAGGCATACATTACTGAACAGCACTAGCTGGGGGACTGATTCTAAATATTCATCACATCAGGCAATAAGGGTTCAAAATTCAGCAAAAATTCGAAACGATACGAAAATGTAAGATTTTCCTTCACCGCACGAGGCAGGGTTGGCAAACAACGATAAGACATACAGATCAATAGCGTATACACACAACGCGTTTCGAAGATTATCTCATTCTTTGCCTCTAGATGATTCTAAATTTCTCTCCTTTCTTGGCAAGGAAAAGACGATAAGCTTGGGCGTTTCCCCGCGTCTAAAGTATGACATGTGAGCTCACGAGGTTGATTATGTATTAGAGTCCGAAACATCGTTAGAAGATTCTTTATTTTGCGTAGCGGATTCGTAGAACACTTGCTCTCAATGTATATGATGATGTTATCAGATCAGAGTACAGTTCAATTATTCAATCCGTCTGGGTTTCTTGTACATAGACACGCTGACTTTGATGCGATTATAAATGACGAGTAGACGTGCCCTAAGTGGCAAAAAGAACTGTACCAGATTACGAACATGGTCGCTGCAATGTTATTTCAATTCAGAAAACCACAATTTTTGTAATGATATGAGTTCTAATATGTTTCACAACGCAAATATGGCATTGAGAGAAACGCATAGATCAGTAATCACGGCAGTATTGGTGGACATAAATCACTTGAAACTGACGACGAATGGACGCGGTGACTAGCGAAAAATTTTTCCATGGAAATTTGCAGTGGCTGCGGCAAATCAACAGCGGTCGGACTACTGACCAGGTTGTACGAAGCAGAGCGAGGAGAGGTGAGAATGAAAAAAATGTATAGATCATAATATTGAAAAATGGAGAGATCAAAGATTAACGATCAAATACCAAATCTCAGGTGCTAGTCGACGGTCATGAGGTGCGCTCGCTGAATCTGCAGTGGCTCAGGCAGCATATCGGCATCGTTCAGCAGGTTGGTCTTTGATCTTTCAAGAATTTCATTGTCTTGCATGGTCAAACACTGATTATCATTTCATCCTGGTCTATTCCTAGTCCTGGAAGAACGTCCCCATCTTGATCAGCGCTCAGAAAGCGACGACGGATAAATATTGTATTGTATTGTATTGTATTGTATTGTATTGTCCTGGTCTATTCGGATACAATAGGGGCCATACTAGCTTAGCTTCTTTGTTAGAATTGTAGATTGAAGGTCACAAATTTGTATATACTTTGCAGGAACCGATTCTCTTCAATGACACAATCGCGGACAATCTCCGGCTCGGCAACCCGGACATGTCCCCGGAAGAGATGGAACGCGTCTGTATGATGGCTAACGCGCACGACTTCGTGTCGCGACTGCCGAAGGTGTGGTGTAGTGGGAATAGTCGCCCTGTAAAAAATAGACAAGGCGACGTTTCCTAATCTACCGTAATCGCAGGGCTACGACACGCATATTGGCGATGGTGGAGTGCAGTTGTCGGGCGGACAGAAGCAACGGATAGCTATTGCTAGGACGCTGGCGAGGAATCCCAAGGTACTATTCTCAATACTTGTAGGCATACTGTAATTAGCGGAACTGATTTACTGTATTCAAGCTGGTATTTTATACATGTGGCTGGACTATTGATACGCAATTACCGTACCAGTGCACAGAAGCTAAAATCGATAACTGACTCTTCTAGGTGCTCCTGCTAGACGAGGCCACTTCCGCACTGGACGCCGAATCCGAGAGCATCGTGCAGGTAGTGGTGAAATAATTGGTAGCTTTCAATTCCGAAGGTGGCGAATATTGAAAAAAATCACACCTTTTAACCATTGAAGACTAAATGAAACTCAACTGATTTCTGGAATCTATCCAATGGGCTTGTGTGATGCAAAGAAGTATTTCTCATTAGTAGTCGACACAAATCGTCGACTGTTGTGATAAATCGTTCCAGCAAGCACTCGACAACGCATCCGTCGGCCGCACCACCATTATGATTGCCCATCGCCTGTCAACCGTCCGAAACGCGGACAAAATCGTCGTATTCGAGAAGGGAGAGATTCTGGAAATGGGTATGGTGTGGCGAGCGAAACGTCGCATAGTCGAAAATTTAACTAGCGACGTTTCCCAGGCACGCACGACGGTCTGCTCGCCAAGGGTGGTCGCTACTACGAGCTGGTGAACGCGCAGAAGATCGACGCGGACTACGACGATACCGTAATCGCCGACACCGAGGACGAGTTCGACAGGTGCGAAACGTCGTCTGTCGATTTTTCGACAGGGCGACGTTTACTGATGTGGTGTGCTTACAGTACACCAGCGGAGCGCGCACTGCGCAAGGGCAGCTCGGCGAGGTCGTCAGGCAGACTGCGCGCGGAGAGAGGCGCGGACGCGTTCCGGCGAAGCGTCACTGTGGGTTGCAGTAGTATTAATTTGCACTGTCCATTTCTCGCGGATATGTTTCCTTTAGACACTAAAGGGACAAATATTGATTTTTTTGCGTTATTCCTTCGTCTATTCGGATTTTACAATATTATGAATTCACAGAATAAAATTTTAGAACAACGACTCGAACAACACTTTCTTGAGGCGCAGCGCCGCATTTGTGATGGCCGAGCAGGTTCGTGGTGTGCACTAGTAAAAGTCGCTAGTCACAAAATCGACAAGGCGACGTTTCCTAATCCCTCGCACCATCTCAGCCCGTCTCGACGGTCGAATCGGAGGAGTACGCGCGCGAAGTGCAGACGAGAAACGAGAAGGACGAGAAGCTGGTGCCCAATCTGTTCAGGGTGTTCAGGGAAGGAGGATGGCAGGTTGGTATTCGTTTTTCCTGTCTATGCAGGTTATTTTGCATGCTCACTTTATTCTGATTAGCTCTAATATTTAAAAAAAATCCTATTCCTGAAAGAAAAAAAGAATTCCCAGCTACTGATCGCCCTGGTGGTCGCTGCAATCAGAGGAGTCGAGCTGCCGGGCATCACGATGGCTTTTGGACTGGTGTTCCAGGGTCAGTTTTGTCCCAGAAATTTGTCAATGCATTTTTTCAACTATGTTTTCAACGTAGTGTAGTGTACCAATAAGAATGTTATGGTTTCTTGGGTAATTCGCCTCATTCCAGCCTTCGACTATCTAAAGACGGACCCATGGATGATGCAGCACCAATTGGTCCTCTGTATGGTTATCTTTGCCGGTATTGGATTCGTCACTTTTTCCTTCCAATTTGGAGCCGTGAGTTATATTTATTCACTAAAATCAGCTGTTGTTTCCAAACATTCAATTCAAAGCACCAGAAGTAAAAGGATGACTGAAAGGAAAACGATTAGTGAAGATTTATGTGAATTTGACGTGTAACTGAAAGTGTTGATCAACGAAATCATCAGAGTCTTCTGTTCGGCCACGCTTCGGAGCGAGTGACACTCGACTTCAGGGTCCGCTCGCTCAAGGCTATTCTGCATCAGGTAACCCTTCTCGATATCAGAGTTATTCGTCTTTCAAGAGTCGAATGGTTTCCCAAAGCAGTATCTAAAAGCGTCTGGTTGATTCTCAAGTAGATCGATTTTTCAGGACGCAGCTTATTTCGACAATCCGCGCCACGCGCCTGGTAGACTGATCACGAGACTGGCTACCGATGCGCCCAATGTCAAAGCTGTACGTTCTCCCAGATCTTTGCTGCACACTATTTGATGCACTTTCCGACCCATTTGTTTGAAGTATTTGGGAAAATATGCATGATCTAGTGTACAAAATGAGTGATCAAAAGTTGCGAAATTTATATTATAATTATTAGTATCGCCCTAAATCGCAAGACTAGCATTCTTCGAATGCTAGGTTCCTGCGGAAGGCCGCGCCGCGTCGAAATGCGTTTAGTTATAAAGGGGACCAAAGGAAATGATTATCGGATGATGACTAACCCAATTCAGGTTATGGACTCGCGAATGATGTCTGTCGTCTACAATATGACAGCGTGGATCCTCTGTGTGATCATCGCACTGGTTTACGCGTGGCCGATCGGAATTCTTGGAATGTTCATGAGGTATTTTATTAATCTTCATTGAATTGTAGTTTAATTGTGATTTTTGAGGTCTGTTCGTTTTTGATCATTAAAGAAGTAGCGCCTGTGAAACATATTCAACGAACAAACAGCAATCAAGGGCTGAAATATTTCAGTTTCGCCCTCGGCGTAACGATGGTGCTACTCGCTCGTCGCATTCAGCGCATCAACGTCACACTAATCAGGAACAACGAGGCCGGAAGGGTACAATATTATTTCAGAAGACGCTTCCACAGATGGTCTTTAGATATTTTTATCGAGAAATCATGCAATGACAATTCCAAAGGAAACATTATTCGGAAGGTGTTTTATGCGTTATTTTCTATGAACATTGCAGATGTCCATTGAAATCGTCGAATCCGTTCGCACCATTCAATTGCTCACAAGGGAGAAGAGGTTCCTGGACAAGTACGCGGGCGCGTCCAAGGGACTTCTGTGAGACTTCTTTTTTTTTATTATTATGAATCTTCGTTTCACTCTCCTAAGACACGTACATTTTCTGAAGAAAAACTCGGAATGCTATGAAACTGAAAAAAAAATGTAAAAATCGCAAAAAACGACTTTTGCAGTAAATCGGACTGGCTGCGCGGTCGCACTGAGGCTGCCAATTTCGCGCTCTCCCAATCATTCGTGTACTATGCCCTCGCTGCGTGTTACGCGCTCGGCATTCACTTGATCAACACCGAATTCTTGCTGAAGGATGCTATGTATCGGTAAGAACAATCAATCAAAATATACGGTCTTGTCAACAATTGTTGTCGCGATGAAACTATACGATTCTCAGATTTCGAACTAAATATACTTTGCATTTGAATAATTAAATTTTGTAGCTCCGTAATCTCAATGCTGCTCGCGTGCATCGCCATCATGCAATCGTCCGCCTTCTTCCCGGAATTGGTCAAAGTAAATAATTATTTTTATAATATTTTTCCTCGACTATAATCCGAAGAAACAAATCCGAAATTTGTAGAATGTCAATACCAATTTTCTAATATTTAAAATGCATAAAATATTTAAGGCCCGCACCGCCTCCGCACTGCTCTTCAACATCATGGACAGGAAACCGGCGACTGGCGATCTCGATAACGGCCATAAGATTGTTAGTGTCTCATCGTAACTTCCTGACTTCCAAAAACACCTTTTATACGAGGTTTTCAGAGACTCGACGGCAAGATCCACTTCGAGAATGTTCGGTTTGCCTATCCTCAACGACCGCACCAACCCATCCTCAGAGGGCTTGGGTTCACCGCGGATAGGGGACAGGTAAGCTAATATCTAATGGAGCTGTCCATTCTATGATTATCAACACTTATCTTCATTTTTTCAACCACGTTCGGCGACATTATAGCCGGATTTATAAATGATAATGCCAATTCCAGACCGTTGCCTTGGTCGGTCCGTCCGGAGCCGGCAAGAGCAGTGTGATCTCGTTGCTGGAGAGGTTGTACGACGTTGCGGGCGGGTCCGTGGTGAGCATTTTAATATTATATTTATTTAAACATTTAAAATGAATAAATATTAAAGATCTTCGACGGAATGGACGTTCGCTCGTGCAGTTTGCGATCGATCAGGGAGCAAATGGCACTGGTCGGGCAGGAGCCGAGATTGTTCGCTGGAAGTATACGGTAGGATTTCGAGGAATTGAATCAATTGCGAAATTATTAGTCCTAATTATCAGCTAATCAAAAATGAATAACCGTTGAAACACAATGCGATAGTACATGGCAACTTATTGCAAAAGAAAATGTACTTCCTTTTAACGTTCAGTGACAACGTTCGCTTCGGCATGACTCGTGAGGTCAAAGACGATGAGGTGATGAAGGCATTGGAGACGGCGAATGCAGCCTCGTTCGTCATGAAGATGAACAAGGTTTATTTTTTCTACAGATTTTAAAACTTACAGGGGAAAACTGCTTCGTACACGATACAATGTAGCCTGCGAGAAAAAGTTGTTCCATAGAAGCCTTGCCTCTGAACTTTATTATTGCCTGTGATGTTGCCACTGGAATAAGTTGTAACACGGAGTAAATTTTCAGGGTCTCGATACCGAGGTAGGAGAGCGGGGCGCGCAGTTGTCGGGTGGACAAAAGCAGCGAATTGCCATTGCTCGGTAACCTATCAATTAAAACCTTATTAATGTCGCAGATTGATAATCTACTACATGTCTGCGCACGTTTTTCTCATATGATGATGAGGATAATACAGGATTTCTGAATGATTTAAAAAAAAATTAGCGCCTTGATCCGCAATCCGACCGTGCTGCTGCTCGATGAGGCCACGAGTGCGCTGGATACGGAAAGTGAAAAGGTGAACATGATCTTTAATCTTTGTTTTTTGATACTTGATCTCCCCTGTATTGGATTAATTATTTAATTCAGATGGTGCAAGAGGCCCTTGAACGAGCAGCCGGAGGCCGCACTTGCATCACAATCGCACATCGCCTCTCGTCCATTCAAAATGCAGACAAGATTGTGTATATAGAGCACGGAAGGGTGGGATGATCTTTGGTCTTTGATCTTAGTATTAATTATTATGACTGCAGGTGCTTGAAGTCGGTACGCACGCGCAGCTAATTGCCATCAAAGGAAGGCGAGTTTATCTTTGATCTTTGACTATAAATCACTTCGTTCAGATACTACAAACTAGTGAGGAAGCAGGACATGACAAGTTAATGCGGATTAATTCATAATATCGGTTAAACTGTTATCAATTATACGCAAGCATAATCACTTTTTTAATTGGTCCGTTTCGTATATGGAATCTCATTTGATAAATATCTCGCTGTTTTGAATATCAAATATGTTTCAACACAATCATGCAGATGCAACATCGAACAATTTCCCATGAATTAGTCCATAAAAAGGAATGGAAATAACAAGCTTCCATCCAAAGATGTTTCTTTTCTTTCTCCTCTCCTTTCTCCTCTATGGAAGTGCTGAAGATGATGAATGGACCGGCAAATCGATGAGTGAATTTGCCCAAAAGCTGTATTTAGTAAGTTTGATTGTTTTTGTCTATATTTCAGATTCAATATATATTTATTTCAAGTATGCAATCGGCGAGAAGCCCTACACTGACAAGGATTATGCAAGAGTAGGGTAATGTAACAAATTTTGACGAACATCATAGTATGATTTCTAGTTGTTATATTCTGTTCTGTCACTTTGACGATAAGGACTCGTGTGTACATTTGGACAGAGGCATCTGCGTGTGCTCTGATCAGTGCTATGACTTTTCTATGATATATACACGTGAAAATGTAAGCGAATATTTGTTTCCGGCTTGTCTATATTTAATGGTTTGATCTTCTAGAAGTCATAATTAAATGCATCTATAATTTAGCTTCGCCCAAAGACCGGAAACGGAACCTACACGGTGTGGAAGCAGGAACAACAATGCGTGGACGAGTTAGTATTTTTCGAAAATAAATAGTAAAAATAATAACAATAACAACAACAATATTTGCTCCAGGTGTGTGCTTCTCTTGTCGAAACGCGAGAAATCGGCTAATATCTGCTCCAAGCTGTGTGCCTTCCATTTCACTTACGTGAACAGAGAGGAATACCAGAAGGCGGTGATGGAGGCCTACATAATTTCCATGAGAGGATCACCCGCCCGCTTACTTGAGTGAACACTTCTACTCTAAATTCAACGTACAGAATAAATTTTCTCAACTTGCACGAACATTCGTATGCAGAAGCTATCCGACATGTGGAATATGAGTCAAAAAGCACATTTGATATTTGAACAGATATTTCATTGTTCGTCAGAAGCATCTAATATAGCTATGAGTGCATGAATTGCAAAAAAAACAATTCAAGTTTCTTCGAGATGACAGACGATCACAATGTTTATTCAAACACAATCCATTTGCAACTTTGAAAAAGTGGCTTAATCTATATCAAAAGCTTTCAAGATCACTGGAACCAAATTAGATGGGTTGTTGTGTCCTTTTGTGAGGTTCTGTTCACTGTAATTGCGATTATTTGAAAATAACTGTTCTAAAAACAGAATAAACAGAATAGAACCTGCGCAAAAAATCCACACAGAAGAGTTTACTGAATTTTTCCTTGTCTTCCGATGATAAGCGTCTAATTTCGGATTCCATCTGAAAAATATTTGGAACTTGTTTTTCTGTTTTTGACCCGGGCTACGACCGCTCTGAATGTGATTGGGGTATGAAACTAGATTGATAGGGAGTGAATACACTGCGAGAAAACGCTAGGCCAAAAAACAGAGAAGGGTCCAACATTTTAGGTTAGAATTTCGAAAAGGTTGATGTAAAAAATAACTCACTCTAATATCCAACTAGCCAACTACGCTCGCTGCGCTCGCTCGTTGGCTAGGTGTCGCCGGGTTATCCCAATCTTCTGCAAACGCTTCGCATCGCCGGGCTATCCCAGTCACCTGCAAACGCTTCGCAAGCGCTTACACAGTCAAACGCACTTTGTGACTCTATCCCAACTTAATTTACGGATCGCTCTCGGCCTCACGAGCCTTTCTCAAGCGTGGTTGGTTTTCTTTGAAGCAACAAAATAAATGCAAATCCGAAGTCGAGTTAAGGAATAAAATAGCGAACTACTCTCGCTGCGCTTGCTCGCTCGCTTATGTCGCCTGTTAGTGTGCTAAGGTTTTATCCCAGTCAGCCCCAAAACGCTCGCGAAAGGCTCGTGAGGCCTCGAGCGCCCCGAAATAAGTTGGGATGGAGCCACTTCGTGGCTCCATCCCAACTTTTTTCGGAACGCTCTCGGCCTCACGACCCTCTCGCGAGCGTGATACGTTTGTTTTCAACGACAAAATAAATATAAATCATAAGTTTTTTAATAAATAAAAAATATAAATAAAAAAATTTAAAAAATTAAGTTTCCAACGAAAAAGATTCAAAAAAAAGAGTTATTGCATCATCCTTACGCAATATTGCATAATGATGACGAAATTAATTATCGATTTTTAAAATATTTTCGTTACAAGTATGTTGGTTCATCTCACGATCAATTTGGTTGAGTTTCCGGTGCGAACGGCGCAAAAAATGAATGATGACGAAATGATGACGAAATTAAATATCGATTTTTTTTTGAGAATTTTTTTCACTACGAGTCCATTGGTGAAAAATATAGGCTTGGGGAATCGTTTTGGAACGAGTTATGAGCTTTTGAAAAAAGCGTGACCGACAAACATACATACATACATACATACATACAGACAGACGAACTGACAGACAGACACATTGATATACTAGTAAAGAGTAATAACGCTACGTGCTTTTCCTTCTCTGCGGGTTCAAGCGGTCCATTTTGTAGGGTAGTATATCTTCTCGGAATCACCAGAACGATCTGGAAAACAGGATATTGAATTCTTGTTGACATAAAAGTGGGTCTTACCATTCTAACAACTGCGACTGCCATTTCTGAAGAATTCATCTTCTTGATCTCTTCCATTTTTGAGGTAATAAATTCTACAGTGATAGGAATGACTTCCCTCAGTTTTTCAATTCCCTGAAAGCGCATATCCCATTCTTTTTTTTCATTCGATTCAACTGAATTACAATTGTAGTCTAAATAACTTACTCGATCTATCACATTGTCGAGATTCTCCACGAAGGTCTTTGGGTCTCCTTTCTCGATCAGGAACGTTCTCACGACCTCCTCATGTTCCTGATATGGAATCTTTTTTTATGTACAAATTCCTAGACATACATAGTCAGTTTCATTGCAGATTTTCTCCAGGGTCGCGATTTGATCTTTGCGAAGTCCTTGAAGTTCGGGTATGATGCTATAGAAACTTTCGGCGACGTCTGGAAGTACTATGATTTGAATTTAAAAAATTGATGTGGTCTCACGTGTGCAATTCAATGGTCCTTCCTCGACAGGAGTAGCAAGAGAATTGGTGTCTCTGGTAAAATTATGAGACTGACCGTGCAACCCACTCGTAACGAATATGAGCACAATCAATGCTGTCATCTGAAAAGGCAGAGACACGATATCGTACAATATTCATTGGTTGAGTCATTTCTGTGTATTTTATATGGACAATTTGTTTACATCAGTGCTTTACCCTCAGTTTATCTTGAATATAGATACAACGCTAGTTAACATCGATTTGAGAGAGTTGTCAGCCTGAATATCTCTGACTGTCTGCGCTCTCAAAGATTCACTGCATCTCCAGCTGAAGATCGGCAAAACGAGTGATTATGCGTAGAACGCATAAGCACTCAAAATGGAACTCAAAAAACAATGATGATAATAATGAACTTTTTTAAAGCATAGAGAAATGAAGCCGACAGCGTGTTAACGCGGCGAAATTGTCGTACGATGAAGTTGCTTTGATTTTTTCTTGAATATATGCAAATCACTATCTTTATTGAGCAATACAACTTCAAATAAGGAATACAATCGCCAAAGACATCATTGTCATCATTGCTCCAGCTGCTCCAGAAGTCGTAGTCGTTGGAATGGACGTCGTCGTTGGGGGGAACGTCGAGGTCTTCGTCGAAGTAGTTGAGACTGTCGTCGGAGGAGGGGGAATATAGGGCTTGCCTGGAAGAATCGGAATTTCTATGTTTGTTTTGCCAAGGCTGAACTATTTTGAATGGGGATGTGTATTCGAGAAAATGCAGGGCCAAAAACTAAATGTGACTTACCGAGGACTCCCTCGAGGAAGGCGATTATCTGATTCCTTGCGGCTGGGAGACCAGCGGGTTCTCCATCGTATGGCGGGTACATATCAGAGCAGTGGGCCGCGCCTGAATTATTTTTTAGACAATTATGAAAATTAATTATTATTAATTTACTTTTAATAGAAAAAATACAAACCATCAATAACGACTGACACGATGTTCTTCGTCTTGTCCTCTTTGTAGTAGCCAAGCGATCCCCATGGGTCGAATTTGCCTGGAATTAATTAATTATAGAATTAAAATAATAAAGAAATTACCGTTAACCAGGCAGAGATTGGTAGCGTCGAAGTCGTCCAGGCCGCCGTAGTATTTCTGCAATTTCAAATTGACAGCGATAAACAAGAGGAAGAGAACAAGGAATGTGACATGAAAAAGTAACATACAATAGCCGCTTTGTTGTTGTCTCTGATCAACTGTGCGTTCATTGCATCTGCACCGAACATGTCGGCGCACATGTCGTAGTAGAAACTGAGTGCGTACAGATTTTTACGATTATACATCGGAAATAATCATCCTATTTTTGCCATCATTTTTTGACTATTGGCCTCATCTCTGTATATTGCCATTCAACTAATGTCGGTTGGCATTGGGCATGACTATTTATTTGCAAGGAAACTCACTTCATCGGAAGAGTCGATCCGAATATCGAATCTCCATCCGTCGTCTGCAGCCATCCCATCTCGTTGCAGCACAACCACATCCAGCTGGGAATATATAATTAATATTTTAAATAATTAAATAAATAATAAACAATTCACCCTCTCGCACTGCTTCCGTCGTCTCCGAGCTTGTCGTAGTCCGTCTCGGAAACGTCCTGGAACAATTAATCTATTAAATAATGAATAAAAACAACAAAAAAACAGAAATACTGCGTGAAAAGTCGAACCATGAGTGCCTCGTCATAGCTGTTGTCGAAAGTGGTGATGTCCACACCGTTCCAGTACTTGTTATACCAGACGAGATGGTCCCATACGTTGTCGAGGATGTCCTAAATTAATGCCAATTAATATTGCAAGATCATTATCGAGAAATTGAACTTACTTTATCCTGGTTGTAAATCTTGCAGAGTTGCGCTGCTGTTGCGTATTGCTGCGTAGTTGTGCTCTGAATATTCTTAATGTAATTCGAAACTAATCCAAAATAAAACAAAGTAGTAAATATATGCTCACCGATCCATCGTAAGTGTACTGGATCATTCCCTGATGCGCTGTGAATACATTGGAGAAGAAGTTGGAGATGTCGGCTTTAGTAGTGTTAGCGTCGAAGGGTGGGTCAAGCCTGATTTATTCGAATTTCATCACTTTTAGCTACACAATGATTACTTTATCTTCTGGTTCAGTGTCTCCCTTCCTTCCGCAGTCAACGATAGTTGATGCATGACATCGAATGATTGGCGGACCAGCTCATCGCATCGGAGGTTGTCCTGAATATTTTAGTTAAATCTTTCAAGGACATGTTCCTATACAACATTTCACATATTTGTTTTGCGCTAATTGTGATTTCTCACTAGACGTCTCTTAATAAAATATGTTACCTTGTTTTCAATAGGAGTCTGACTCATGACGTATTCCATCACATCTTCGTATTCTGAAATTAATCGTCTTATAATTAACAAGTAATATTAAACGAACGATAAAAGTCAAGTGACAGATCAATCGGCGCCGAACTGCATACTCCTCCGACTGTCAGCTCGGGGTATTTGGAGCGGAACATGCCGCACAGGGCTCCTGAATATTTTTCCATCTCGTTAGTTCAAACTCCAATAATTCAAGAGCATTGCTGAAATTCCATACCAGGATAAGATCCTCCAAAGACGACCCATTTCGGGTTGACAAAGTCGTGCTCCTGATTCATTACAGTGATAAAGTACGCAAGATCGGCGAGGGCTTGCTCGGTAGTGAGAAGACGAAGGGAAGAGGTCTTCATGTCACTATAATGAACTATTTGGGTTTCATTACTTTTCCCATTGGTATTGTTGTTGTTGATGTCTCCAGATGTTCCACATTTACACTAGATCGTCAATTATTCACGGCCTCTAACGTACTTGATGGGTCTGCTATCTCCAAAGAAGCGATGCTCCAGATCGAAGACTGTCGCTCCAAAGTGAATTGCGTACTGCATGATCATCACGTTGTCGTCGCCCGACCAACGAGCGCCTTCTCGGCCTGGAAAATATTAAAATGTTGATCATTCGAGGCCTCATTTTTTTATTCATTTCCTAGACCTGAAGTTATCATATTATCATTGATCATCGCAATGAAAGATCGTGACTGAATACCTTCGCCTCCAATCATGAGGAATATGATATCCTTTCCATTTGATAGCTCTCTATTCGCATGGATTGGATTGTAGTACATTCGCTGGTTCCATCGACCCTTAGAACATGTAAAGTGCTTCTTCTGCTTATTTTCATTTTAGGGCTGACCAGATGAAACATTCGTCTCTTCATTCCTGGTCGCTACTTTGTCTTGTGAGATAATATGAGGAATGAATAGACGAACCCTTCACTAAGCCATCGCTAAGCCACACCTGATCAGTCGGGTCAAAGTGGTCAAACTTCTGCGAGAAGTTGGTCAGAATCTGTCCAGGATATTTAGTAGTGTCGGCTCGAGAGTCGAATTGACGATGGAATGGAGCATTCAGAAATCCACCTGAACTAGTATTGTTGCGTCATAATCAGCATTCATTATTCTTTTGGAAACAAAAATTTTAGTTATATGCATTTTAGTTATATTTAGTTATATCACCTGGCGGCCGTCCGTTTATCCATTTTCCTGCTGAAATTGCGGCAAAAACGACAAGAAGAATGGCCGTCTTCATGTTTCTTCTCGAAGCGGACAAGAAGAGACACGAAGCTTATCACTATCGCATTGCTCTCTCCATTTCCCTTGTAAGACTGTGATCAGGGTGAATCATCGTTATTGTATTGAGACTTGCAAGTGCATGGCCTAATCGACTGTTATTTTAAGTTGCTTCATTATTTATTCGGAAGATTGATACATGTATGTATGATACATGTGTTATACGTGTACTCGAATCATTGTCATGGCTATTGGATGCAATCAAGATTGAATCGACCGACAGATAAGAGGAACCAAGGACCAAGAGTCACAGAAGGTGCGCCCGGAAACCAAATGTCGACTATCTTATCGGCGAGCCGCCGCTCATTGATTGGTCTCTTTAAAAACGACCGCGATCTCTTCCATATCAAGACGATTTCAATAGACCACGGTCGTATTTTACTGCCACCTTCTCTAGTTGGTGTTGTGCGCAGCATGCTTTGTACCTCTATCAGAAACTCGACAATAAACTCCAAATTACAACACACATAACTTCTACATCAACACAAAGCATCATCGTCAGCTCGAAATATGATATTTTGGAAGCTGCTGGGAATGAATCGGACGTTTTAGGTACGGAATACCTATAAATAAATTGAGATCATGCATAGTCATTTATGCGAATTTGGACAAGCGAGCAAAACAATACAATTTTCTCAGTTTTAAGATCTCCATCATAACCAGCGCAATGAATCCAATAGTATCGTGCGATGCCCCGGAAGTCGTCGGTATCGTATTTTATGTTTTTTGGGTGCTGTTGCTGTGCGCCACCATCAGACACAATTTTACTACGTATTCTACAACAACAATATGCCGAAGAGAATCTACAGCAAGCTTGCAGTGCCTCGGACGTCGTCATAATCTTATTTTATGTCTTTTTTAGAGTTAAAAATGATCAAATAAAGTCCAATTTATCAATGATTTTTAATATATCAATCTATCACAAAAACAATACAATCATCATCGCCAATAGTCCTAATACTGCATGCGATGCCCCTGACGTCGTCGGTATCACCGTCGATGTCGATATCGGCGCCATTCTGGTCATCGTCCTTGGAGTCGTCGTCGGGGCAGGGCTGGTCGACGAGGTGGGAGGAAGGGTGCGACGGGCTGCAATGACAGTTGTCCAAGAGGAATTATTCAATGCACGATTATTCTACTACTAGAGCTGCCGTCAATTCAAACACTTACTCGTCGTCCCTTTAGTGGTTGGGGGAGCTTCGGTTGGCTTCAGGACTGGGTCGGCTGAAAGTATGACATTTTTAAAACCTAGTTCACAGAATTTCATTGATTTTCTCACGATTCGAGGACACGTAGAGAATGATCACTTCCTTGCTTCTGCCGACGTCCAGAGGACTCTTATCGCCCTGGTAGGTGATCTGACAGAAAAGTATTGGATATAGTATAGAAAAAAGTACTTACATCCAGCGAGGAGCAGTTGCCATTGAGCGAGACATCTTTCGATTCGGAGATGCTGGAGTGGGATATTGTCAGGGGAACAACCTTTTGGCTCAGTCATTTGTCAACGCTCTCTGGTTGATCAAAGATGCGAAAGGGCATGCACAATTGGTATTTCCTATCCAAATCAAGTCCAGTTGCATTTCTTGAGCAGTGCAAAAAAGATAAAAACTCACACATCCTTCACTTCAGCACCCATGTCGAAACACTCAATGGACAAGGTGGTACCTCGAGAAGGATCCATGCTGAAATAATCAACGAAGTTCAAAGCGTTTATCAACGACGCATGTGATGATAAAACAATTTCCAGATAATGAATAGCTTACGTGACAGTGCCCGAGATATAGACAGCATCGTATTCGATTGAATCGTTATTGATTCTGGAATGGCAACTTGTTTCATCAAAATTCATCAAAACATACCCATAGGCAGTGGATGTGAGAATGCTGGGCAGTGTGCTCTGGAAGTCACTCGCCATGCCGGAACTCATCAAAGAAAACTCGAAGCCTGGTTGAGCAGCGAAGAAATCTGCAATAATCTCAGCTATTTATGTATCTATCATCCATCAACTCGTCATCAAATATCATCAACAACGTCCATCCACTGTTACTAACAATAAGCAATAACTTGTGAACGTTCTTAGTAACAGAAAAGAAAGCAAGGAAATAAACTGACTCTTCTCTCCAAAAGATGTGACTGTGATATCAACAGTGACGTCATCAGTAATCTCGATCGTCATCACCGGGCCGAGGATGATCGTTGAAGTGCCGACGATAAAACTGATAGAATTAAATATTAGTTATTCAACCACCTAGTCTCTCATCATGCAAAAAATGAGAAAATACGAATACTTAGCCCTATTGGAAGTGTGAATACAGTCTTGTGAAATAATGTGTGATCGATTAAAAAATGACATACTGCTCCTTGGCCAACTCGAATCGCTCCTCATCCGTGCCCTGCCCGACGCCCGTGTAGTACTGCAGGATGATCTGCAGTTTGTATTTAAGAGATAGTACGTTATTTCAGAGATGTAGCATCACTTCACATGAAGATAGTGTCGCAACTAACTTCGCAACTAATTTTAATAAAAGTACCTCCACATCCTCACTGATGGCCTTCTTATCGATTCTCACTGAACCTTCCGGTGCGGCGATCGGGTGGATTCCCTTGCCCAGTGTGACGGTTTTGGGCTGAAATCATGGCAGTTTCATGAGCTGTCCTGCCAGTGATGACTCGAATTGAGTCTGTGCAATATTTACTATAGAATGAGATGATGGGAGAGATTGGTCAGTGTCCAATCTCACCCAAAATCTCTCTGAAACTATTTCCACCTTGAAGTACCTGATATTGGCTTCAATACATTGTAAGTTCTCAATTGACTGATTCAACCTCTCACCGCAGGTCCTGCAACCGTGAGGTCCGCAGGCGAATATGAGAACATGAAGAGAATCTCGTTGTGCTCGGCATCCGATGTGCAGTTGAACAGCGATGGATCGTCCGAAGTGAGCTGGAATTGACCATATGACTTCATGGCTGATGATTGTGGCATAGCCTACACTTTCGGCATAGTCACCACCGAATGTAATTCCAAATTCAAACACAAACCAGCCATGGACTATCTCCGGTTCGGCACGGCATTTCGGAGTCCACAAACTCAGACAGTCTGAAGAGTTCAGAGTTCAAATCTTGAGAGTATTAAAAAACAATGTATCATACACAGTAAATACTTACGAATATTTGTTCCCACATGCAATGTCCTCAAGGTACGTTGTGGAGAGGTACCTGGAAGATACTCACACTAACTTGTTAAGACTTTTTCTAGACATGAACAAAGGAAAACTTGGAAAACTTTCGATTTTATGGAGATAAAATGGGATTACTTACGGGTATTCAGCCTTGTTCGCTCCTACTGGAATAACCACGCACGCTTGCATTCCAAACACGAAGTTTTTGCCATTCAGCATCTGGAAATCATCAATAGAGCGCAAAAGTATCCAATGAATAGCTCGAAGAACTCCGACAATCATGCAAGAGCTTGACTCTGCTGGCGAGAGATAGGGTTCTATTGAACTTACGTAATCCACCGCTTCACTGCACGTGTAGACGTATGCGGAGGACACTGAACATAGTTACCGGTTTGGAAGCCAAAAAGAAACTTTTTTGCAAAATTGAACATTAATCTATTAGAATTTCCGCATAACATAACCAACGAATGGCGTGTATTCGATGGAAGTACCTGATACAATAACAGCGAGTAGCAGCGTTATCCGACTCATCGCTCGTAGAGAGAAACAAAGAATGAATGAGCACTTCGATTCCGACTGATAAACGCACTCCGATAGGGAGCAGTATAATTATTATCTTTATACTCTTTTCGATGAGCGCACTAGAGTCATTAAATGAGCATAGTCAGCACTACACAAGATCAACACCCAGAGAAGAATGCAATCAAACGGATCAGAACCTCATGCGGAATCTTTTGACTTGAACTTTTGACCCATCCATTTATTGTTTGGTCCTCAACTTCGAACGGCCTTCACTATACAGTATCATTCGAAAGTCATTCGAAAGATCATCATAATTTCATAGTGTTTCGCAGGATTTAATTATTCTTTTGAGAATAATCAATCGATTTGAATGCAATCTAACATTTTTCAATAGTTGCTTGCTTTTGCAATAGAGTCGAAAACCTAACCTTCCCGGGGGCTACGCTCCATCTCCTGCGCCTCTGCCTAGGACAGTGCTCCCTCTGTCACTCTCGCTAACCTGAATGATCACTACATTTTGCGCGTTGTTCACCCTTGCCCTGCACGATTTACTTTCTACTTTATATTATGGGATCGCGTTCATCAATCCCTAGCGGTGACGCTCACTTTCGCGCGCTAGTCCGGAGCGAAAGATAATCGATAGTCCAGATTCCGAACTTGCAAACCCTTCTGATGACTCGATGTTTTTCTTCATTCCACTCACCAATATTTGCTTTAGCATGATATATTTTCATTTAAGAACGGCCATTGCTACGAAACTCGCGAAATTCAATCGAAAATGGACGACATGGAGAGAATATGGTCGGGCATGGAACCACCGAGGAAGAGGTGTCGCCCAGATCAGGATGCAAAGGTACTTGATATTCCTCCTTTAATTATTGAAAAGTGAAATGAATGGGCTTGTTGGATTTTCTGCTTAGGTTGTCCATATTATACTAGAGGGTTTTTGAATGAAAGATACTCCCAGACTAACATTGGATATTCCAGATTTATTTCGACGCGCTTCCTGATGAGATGATCACAAGGATTTTCTTTTTTGTAACGGAGGATGATCGATTCAACTTCGGTCGAACTTGCAAGTAAATCATCCTTTGATACGAGCAACTCATGCAATTCTTTAGTCTGTGAAAAAAAAGATTAAAAATGTCACAGACGCCTGTGGAAGCTCGAGAATGCACTCGATCGGGACTTCCAATACCTCAACCTCTCAACGGTGAGTTCCTCTCCATTTGCATTGCGTTTTCACAGTATAAATCGGGATAGTAGCGATTTAGGTTTTATCTAACGAAATAGGAGAATCAAGGTCTTTCAGGGCGGGGATAAATGCAAGATGTCGCTTCGATACCGCTCGAAGGGACGATGGAAAGACGAGTTTATCGAGAGGCCTGGATCATTCGGATTCGCCCACTTCATCTCAAAAGCGACCTTTGGCCGAGTCAACTTAGTGGTAAGTACAGTATCGTATGACCATTGGGTGCATTGAGAGCGGTGAGCACAATATTTGTATTTGTTTAAACATTGTAAAATTATTATCGCACATGTCAGATCCGCCACAACGCTCCAGTAGTCAGTGAAACGGTCTCGCGAATTCTCTCCGCCAACTGTCGTGAGTTCTTCATTCGAATGGATGCTAAACACAACTGCTATGACCAGTAAGTATTTGGAACTCTTAGCATCAGATTGGAACCTAGTTGGATGGAAGAACATCTGACATATTTTCGAAGACCATCACAATTATTTATAGGGTTCTGCCCCACTTGAGTAACATTCGGGAACCGTCTGCAACATGCGTGAAGTTAATCAACCTTAGACCTGTACATAACAATCCATACGCACCTTATGTAGACAGACTTCCTTCATTATACTTGCTCATCTGTGACAGGGACCATGTAAGTGCATTCACTGGTTTCTCATACCAACTAGGTTTGCCGGTTTATGATCGGGGTGATAGATAGTGTAGAGGGTGCTGTATCACCGCACCCTCTTTACATATCTCCCCTCTCGCTCGGGATTTCCAATACCGATCCTGCATCCCTACTGGGCAACCATAATGGAAGAAATAAGATATACCCACTGTCCTTAGCACAATAACGCGTTTCATGGTTTCCATCGAGATTCGGACACTCCCGTGCTCGCTCAGTTGATAACGAAATGTCGCGGGTTAAGGCTCAACAGTCAAAGCATCCCCAGAAAATCTTATCAAACTGTGTTCGAGGTATCGTCTCTGCTTTTACTGCGTAGTGCAACGCACCACGAATTCTGCAAAATTTTTATCCCTCTTCTCCGATAATGTCCGAAATTCAAGGATAATTATATTGTTTCGAGCATATTATATTTCTCAGATTGTCGACCAGTCTGAATCGCCCAACGACGCGAAATGCGTCGCTATTCCTATCGATAACGAATCCCTCAATCGATTGTGTCGGAAAATTGCCGACTTCCGAGCCTACGGAATCGGTTTATATCGCTTCAATCCTGTTCCTGCAGCAAACATCACAACGATAGCAATCGCAAATTCTCAGAGCAAGGTAAAGAGTTCTATTCACTTTTATCTAATCTTTTAAACTTTTTAAAATTGAATAAATCGAATGAAATAACAAAGACCGGCCAGAGCTGCGGGAAAAAATGAGGAGATGATCACTCGCAATCCGAACTCTACAAAGAACCTGCAGGTGATGATAATGAAGGTGGACGTCGAGGGCATCTTCGATACGGAACTCGCGAAAGTCATTTGGGGTTGCGAGATACCCACGGACGTCGTCGACCGCATCAAGACATTTTATGCCAATCTTAGATTATGATATGTCGAGTTATTGATGAATATCGCAAAAATATTTCTAACGTATTGTATTTGTATTAATTGCTGTTTATAAGTTGCGAATAAAGCGAATCGTGATAATTACTTTGATGAACTCTGCAAAAATATTTGCAATGAGATTATTCTCTAGAATCTTATTGCACTAGGAGGACTTGGGAACGCCAGGCTAGATAAGATTAAGATGAGCCCAGTGACTCCCAGTGACTGAATCTATTGTATGGAGTGCACAATGGAAAATTATGGGAATGTTTCAGGGCATGGATAAATGCAAGATGTCACCGAGGTGTCGCTGTCACTCACTGACACTCGAAAGGGCGACAGGAGACGAGTATATTGAAAGATCTGGAACATCAGGAATAGCTCACATCCTCTCAAAAGCGACTACCTGCTGACATTGAGTGAAAGGAAATAAACTTAACATGATAGAGCTGATTTTTTTGAATAAGATATAGAATTACTTCAGAATATTCTTTCTTTTCCACGTAAGTGAATTTCATTGAAATGCCTCTCATTCAGTGTGTAGACTATTCTTTATCTCTTCATCTTCTTCTCTCTCCTCTTAGATGCAAAAAAATCCTCTTCGACTCAACATATCAGTGTCACACTGGCGTATTACACTAAAGATTGCACGTCTATGGATGAACAGATAACATAAAGATCTCTCGGCTAATCATTTAAAAAGTTTATTGATGAAGGGTTTACCGATCTCAGATCGGTTGTTGTGAAAATAATCAGTTGAAAATGTATAGAAAGAGTGGAATGACGATGGAAAGGAAGTGAGTGGAGTCCATTGATCCCCCTGATACAGTGTTTCCTTTCATTCGACGCTCTTTATTCGCGACAGCCTGAGAATGAATACTGTATATGTAAGAATATTAGACAATTCACTTGATCGAGTGTAATAGCAGGGCTATTCCATCCCAATTCATCGTTGCATTTGTTCTTTCCTTTACAGCAACACAGTCTTTCCTTCATCAGCAAGCCTTCAACCTAAGAATAATGAATTTGGATAAAGGATTGTAAATGATCATACATCATATTCATATTCGACACATTTGGACACTTCACTCGATTCGGTTCCATTATGGTATTCTTCATCAGAGATGATATCCGCGCATCTCAATGTAATCCTTTTTTTTATTTTTCGATTTTATCTCAACCTCGGCATATCGATTAGATACTGGAGTGATTGCCATTTCGTATTATTATTGTATAGTTTATCTTCCGTCTTGTACATATTGTATCTAACTATTGTTGTAGCCATGCATCCACTCCATACGGATGTCACTCCATTATCGAACTACAGAGATCAAAGATCAATCTGACGAGATGATTAACACTCACTGAACTCATGAAAGTGTAACAGAAAGGATCTTCACAATCTTTATACTTGACATCTTCTTTTTCATCGGGATTCTAAAGGAATGATTGAAGAAAAACTGAAATGGGATGGTGGAAACCACGATGGAAAAAGTACAAGTTGTTGTTGCTTTGTCTTTCAATGCACTAAATCCGATTGAGCATCCATTCTGAAAATGAAAATATTCAAAGAAAAATGAAAGATATTTAAGTCTTCTCAACTTACTCCAGTATTGCAGCAACAATGATCATTTGCAGTAGAGTTTCCTTCCTTGAAACATCCGGCCTGTTTCGTTCCCTCCAATTGTCACAATTATTTGAATATATTCACCCAAAATGCTCACTTGAATTCTCCTCGCACAATATCCACTATCATCACAGTTGAATTCACCCGTTTTCTTGTTGTGATAGCAGAATCCGAAGAGGGCATCGGCAGTGCATGAACCCTAAAGGGAAGAATTGTTCAATACACGGGTCAGAGAGAATAAATATCAAGTCACTTCGATTGAATGCAAACACTCCACGGTTTCTGTTGCACTGATGGATAGAGGAAGAAGGGGAAGAAAAAGAAGAAGGAAGAACATTGAGACGATTGAAGAGAAGGAAGGAAGGAGAGAAGGGAAGGAGGAATGGATGGAAGGGATGGATCTCGCTCTCTCCTCCCACATCTTCTTATCGTTCTTGACCCAATGGTTCAGAGTGAATATTGCGATCGCTGTGTATCAATCAAACTATAATTCCTTTTCTCGTACAATTAAATCTGAAAATGCGCCCTCTGATCAAGGCCCTTCTTCTTCCGTAGATATTCGTATGATAATTAGTGATAGTATTCTTTATTCACAAAACTATGTGCTATTGAATGAACAATTCGTATGAACAACAGTCTACGGTAAATGGTGAGGTAGATCTTTGATGAGACCAATAAAATGCCAGATCGATTCATTGGCTTCGAAATTCATCTCTCTATTTCGCACACTCTCTCACCGGACAGAGTGGCGAGACAGCGCGTAAAATGAGGAGAGTCTTTTCATGTCAACTACTAGATTGAGTATCTTTGGTTCATTAACTGGTTTAGGTGGCTGGATAGGGAGAGATTTCAGAAGGCTTCTACTCATAATCGTTCGAGTTGCCATGGCGGCATCTGAAGATAACTGGCTTTTTATCCATACCGAATTGGTAAAGAGAATTATTCACTGTCCACTTCAGCCTCAACTACTTTGACTACTAGTGCTATTTCGGCATGCTATTTCAAATGAAAATCCAGGTTGTTACTGAAATGCAATCCATTCATACCTGTCCAGGTACTTCGCATACTTGTATGCGAGATACGATTGCATCGTCATTAGATGCACCAAGCAAGAGAGCAGGGGAGTGAATTGAACGACGGAGAGCGATAACATGGCCAGTAGTAGACGAGCAACCTGAAATAATTAACGAGTTCAATTGAAAAAATGTTTATGATCAATCACTTGAAATATCCCTTGAAATATCCGTTGAGGAAAAAATCAAGATAAAACAGGAAATTCAAAGATTTTCATTCAACATACCATCAGAACGAAGTAAACGCCCTGTGCGGTTATTCGTATCTTCTTTCTCTTTGCAGTAATGCACACAGCGCAAGTTACGATGTACATCAAGAACATGGCTATTTTCTGAAATACATAAACATTTCAAGCCTACTGATTGAACACGGATATTCCACCAATAAACTCACTTCTAAACTCGGCTCCCCGGCGACGTCCGTAAAGGATAGAACTAATATCGTTCCCAGTACATCACCGACAATCGAGTAGAAGCCGATGTTCTGAATTTAAAAATCTGCCTTCATTTCTAGAAAACTTGCAGCTGACTTCTTCGCTGAAGACGCTGAGGATTTGGGATGACAGTGGCTGAAACAATTCCTGTTTAACATCAACTACCAAGACTATGGTGATTCACACGTAATTCTAAGGAGACGATCTATAGAGTCTGTGTCACCTCAGGAGTCGGCTGTTTGGGCGGAGGGGATGGCGCCCGTGCCACCCAATTGTCAAAGTGTCGCTCCCTTCGTCGACGTCGTTCAGAGCTCGTTCGACGACGACGGCGGGCACCACGGGTGTCTGATGAACCCTGTAATGATGAAGCTCGACCATTTCCTGGCCAATATGCCCATTTCCTTGGAAGTTGTAGTTCCAATGGGAACAGGATGAACAACGGGTTATCATTCCATCCCAAATTAAAGAAGGCGTCCCACGAACCGCGCGAGCGACTATGCAAAGTGACGAATGAGAGGGACGCTCTCCTCATTCCGCACGCTCTCTCGCTCGTTGCCTGCTTTTCAGGGTCACTTGGCACGCAGCCAATTGATCATAACTCAGTTCAAACGAAAAATGGTGTCATGGGGGTTTCGAAAGTGTTATCGGGTAACAGCCACCCACAACCTCACATCTAGAACTCAGTTAGCCAAATATTCGTGGGACACCTTCTTTAATACTCAGATTGATCAAAGATTACAATACCAGAAGCCTTTAACTTTCATTTTGAATTGATTAGACCACTGACCGCCTCCATCTTCTCCTTATCCGCTGCCTCCTTTGCTTTCTTCAGTTCTCTGATCTCATCGTCTTTCTTTTCCAATGCTTCCCTCCATTGCTCCTCTTTCTGGGCCAGTTCCGACTCCAGGAAGGTTACTCTCTGAAGTAGGCATTCATTACGATATCATGATGACTGAACCCCTCCGGAAACTTGTTCAGTTGTTGTTGAAATGAGTATCACCGTCAATCGTCGCTTGAAAGGCGATCGTTTTATAAAATGTTCAATCAACTAAATGTCAAATGTTCAATCAACTCAACCATATTGAATCAAATATCTTTGGGAACAGCAAACATGAGCAAACCTCCTGCAACTCAACTACGGTCGGTCCATCCTCGGAGATGGAAGAACTCCGAGAGGAGATTTCTGAAATGAAAGTTTTTTTTTATTTGTGTAATGTTTCTCATTTTCTACGAAACATACGTGAAACCTTTATTTAAGTACCAAGTTCTATGAAACTCACCGTTTATCATTGCTTAATTATCTTAATTTAAATCCCTTCGACAAATCTTACCTCCAATTTTCTCAAAGGAGTCTTCAGACGAGACATCCGAGTCCTCCATCCAGTGAACAGGTGATTTGTGTTTGCAATTCCAGCTTTGAATCTCTTCATTTAAGTTTAAGTGAAATGCGAGTGAGTAATTTTTACGAAAATTAATCGAAATCGCTAAAATCTCAAAGCTAAAAATATGAAACAATTCGACCTATCTATAATTTCCATACTTAATTTCCTCTCATTCTCACATCTCTCACACTTCCTCTACCAACACGTGTTGAAAAGTGCGTTGTAAAGCTCGACAGCAAGAAGATAGTGAAGTGATATCTAACACAAGCAAAACTAACAATTCGACATTTAGCTATTTTCTTTTATCGCTTCTAATAAGTTTCGATGCGCGACTTAAATTCGGCCTAAACTGACCGTGAAAGTGGAATGAAAAACGACAAATGAAGTGATAGTTTACGCTCGATTCCTAGCAGTATCAACACTGAACTAGCCAGCTGGGGAAAGGGTGCGATAGTGTCTTTCTTTCCCTCTCGTCTCTTCCTCCCTCTCCCTCCCCCAGCTCCAGACACTGCGGTCAGTAGAGAGAGTGACAGAGCGTAAGCCCACGGGCATAGTCAACAAGGGCTTTGCTCTACTCCCTTCTTCATTGATCCTTATCACTATTAGACGGGGAGCAATAAAATTTATAAAAAAAGAGGAGGGCATTTTGCCTTGAAATATTTGTCCCATTAACCCCTTCTCTCAGATATCGACCATACGCGAATCATGGTTATGCCCCCTCTCCACGCTCCATTGCAACTCCTCTGCGTCTCTGTCTCTACTCTGCCCCACTCTCGCCTCTTCTAGCCGAGAGAGAGAGAAAGAGGGAACAGTGCTATTGACCGCCACTTGCACTTCCTCACGTTGTTTTCGTTGTTTTTGTTTTCTATTTTGATATTTTTGTTGTGATTTCGGTTCTGCAGGTGCCAGCCGGTGCGCGGCTTGCCTCTGGAACTTCCTTACTAGCCACAGTGAGGAAGGAACGGTGTCGAGTCAACAATACAAGATCCAAGTGCCTACTATCAGGGACAAGAGGGGCTAAACTACACGCACTAACCAAACGCCAGCAGTTTCAAGGGACCACCTGCGCCACCTACCCGTTCGCTGCCCTCCAGGTAAGAGTTTTTCGCTCTCTCTACACTGAAAGTGACAGGTGTGTTTGCCCTCCCACGATCCTGTAGGTTCGCCTCTGGGGTTATCATTCACTTGGTTTGCTCGGGCTACTCCCTAGAATATCTCTACCCTTATCATCATCACTTCGCCTTAGTGCCATGGCAACTACTGAAGATTTGGTGTTTGATGATACATCTTCACACTTTCTTGGGTTTCTTCATATTATCATATTTTTTCTAAGAAACGTATGATACGTCGAATAAGTTTCACACAAGCATATTTCTAACCCATAATCGTAGAGAGAATGCATTTTGCAACCAATTCCTCGATAAAGGATGAAATCGTACCCTTCATGCGTCGACCTTTTTATGTGACACGGATTCATCTTCCTGAATCACGTATTCTCCTATTATTCCCCCCAAGGCAATTGTGACTCCGATAGAAAAGGAGGGAAAAGTTGCTGCAATTTCACTCGCTCGGAGCATTTCATTAACTTTTTCGCGCTTCTCAGAAGCACCCAATCCGCCTTTTAGTGCCAGATTCCATTTTCCAAATGGCTATAGTCCTGACGGCCTGGCAATTGTATCTTCATGCTCCATTTCCATTGAAATCAATCATCCCAGTATCTAATCCTATCCAATATAGTACACTATTCGACTGTTACGGCATTCGAGCAAAGAGTGCGAAATAATCAAACGACGACCCTCATTGCGCACTCTCCAATCCAAATCATCATTCTCGGAGAGTTTCCATTCCCACTGCTCTTTTTTTATTAGGGATGGCTTTGGAAAGAAATAACTCTCCTAATTTCACGTGTTCTATCGCATCTCTGACGGCTGAGAGAGCTCGTGAAATGAAGAGACAAGAATCGATCTTCCTTCCTTCTCACCCTTCCTATAGTGCCTCTCTCGCTCATCTCCCTGCCATGACTACGAACCACTCTCTCACTCTCAGTGCTCGTTCATAGGATGATTTATGGGAAGAGAGAGAGCATCTCACTCTTTTTCTCTAGATGGCTTTTCAAATAAAGTCCGAACACCGGGGATGGGTGATTAATGCGTTGAGAACGAGTAAATCGAAACTCGAACAAAGCGAAATTTCTGAAAGAATTGTGACATCCTTTCCTTTTCTTTACATAAGAGCCCGTTGGCGTAAGGATCGGACAAATCCTGAAGAATATGGCACAGTCAAAAAATAAAAATTCTCTAAAAAAATGTGATTTCGGGTTCTTGAGGGTGCTGATGACGATGGACATATTCATTTTGCATGGTGTGCCTCCGTTGGCTCCAGATGCCGTGTCGTCGAAATCACTTTTCCTCATGTTTCTTCGTTCCAAAAATAGCCAATTTTAAGCGAGTAGGGTTGCCTAGGTGAAATCGCATGCCGAACAAATCTGTATATTTCATTTTTCATAATTAACAATAATAATTTTGTAACAAGGAACTTTTCGTAGAGTGCAAAGTTACCGGGGAAAGTAACCTAGATCGGATCGGAATTTTTTGAGGATTACAAAAATATTTTTCTCTTATTTTTCCTGCGTGCCTGAATGGTTTTATGATTTATATAGTGTAGCGCGTTGTAAGTAAATTTAGGCATCCTTCCACCTGTTTACAGCTTCCGATCTCACCGTCCGATCGATCCCTTCCCATCCTCCAACAGTCTGTTCCTCTGGCGAGAGATAAGGGGAAAGGAAGAGAGCGCAGACGGTTCGGGAAGGGGAAGGAGGAGAGGAGGGGAACGATGGGAAGGAGAGACTCACCTGTTTACAACCTCCGATCGGGGTAGATCACAGGCTGTAAACAGGTAGAAAGATGGCTAAATTTACTTACAAGACGCTACAATATATAAATCATAAAACCATTCAGGCACGCAGGAAAAATAAGAGAAAATTATTTTTGAAATCCTCAAAGAATTCCGATCCGATCTAGGTTACTTTCCCCGGTAACTTTGCACTCTACGAAAAGTTCCTTGTTACAAAATTATTATTGTTAATTACGAAAAATGAAATATACAGATTTGTTCGGCAAGCGATTTCACCTAGGCAACCCTACTCGCTTAAAATTAGCTATTTTTGGAACGAAGAAAAATGAGAAAAAGTGATTTTGACGACATGGCATCTGGAGCCAACGGTGGCTAGCCATGCAAAATGAATATGCCCATCGTCATCAGCACCCTCAAGAACACCAAAACACAAATTTTTAGAGAATTGATATTTTTTGACTGTGTCAGCTCTTGTTCGAATCTTACGCAAACGGTCTCATAAATGATATTCTCTCATCGCTATAGGTGTCGTGACCACCAATTTTTCCCACGCTCATCGCTCGTCCTAGTTAGTTCGATGGGAATTCTCCTTTTCTCCCCTTTTTCTACCGTAGTCCGAATCCACAACGCGCCCACTCGGCGTAGAATCGATCTCAGTGCTCATCCAAAGATCGATGGTTGAGAACTGGGGCATCTCAACTCATCGTCGAAGGTCAGCGAAGCCTACGTCTTGTTTATGAGTAGGACCTCTACTGATTTAGTCGATCATGTTGTTTATGTGCTTGAAAAGTCTTCTTCTGTCCAAATATCGGCATGTATCAGTGTTCAATTTAATCTAGAAAGCACAAACATGACATATTCCTTCAGATGGTGCATCCATTTGAGGGAAGCTACTGAAACTCTACGAGCTCTTTCATCAGCATAATTTCTTCTAGAGGTCGAAATGAAATTTCCCCTTTTGTCTTCCTCCACCGTATCCTCCGACCGCATACGCAACCGCTCTGCGTAGAATCGATCCCTTCCTCAGCCCCGCCCGCGCTATAGAGATGCCTTTGTACTCTAGCTGTCTGGCTAGTCTCGATTCGCGATTCTTACCCTCAGTTTTCACCATGAAATGGAGAGAAACGTAGTCACTGATTGCTGATTGCTTCAACATTGTTGTCACACCAGGACAGGTACTGTAATGATAATTTTTACAGTATGACTTCATAGGGGTGATTGTGGAATAATAGTCCATATCTATCGAGCTTTCCTCCCTTCTGATTGTTTATGCTATCTCGAACTCTCACACTACGCTACGTAGAACGCTTTGGTTGTTGATGATGATTACTTTTACGTTGCTCACCTAAAAGTCGATGTAAAGGTGCACGGCAACATTCTATTGCTACGATTGTTGTACCCTGACTTTCCATCCTAATCTTCCCTCAATACGTTTCAATTAGGTAGCGTAGCTTCGAGCCTCCAAACTCAGTGATCGATAAGTGTTTTCTTCTTCTCTAGCTCCACCGTACCTCCCACCGCATACGCGACCGCTCTGCGTAGAATCGATTTCTTCCACAGCCCCGCCCGAGCAGTGGAGATGCTTTTGTCCTCTCGTTGTCTAGCCAGTCTAAGAGCTTCAGCTTATACTCTCGATACTCATAATGTAGAGGGGAGCACGCAATCCACCGCTTCGTTGAAATGTCAAGATAAGACTATCACCCTTTAGACTTTCGCTGATCGTCCATCATCTCAGGTAGTCTTGCTGTTATGACAAGACTAACAGGGCTACACCGTAGGCGTCAGGCGAGTGGAAAGATATGCGACAGTATTGCAATCATCACCTCCCTGATTGTTTATGCGATCAGGAGCTCTCTTTGATATTTACAACACAGAAGAGACCGCGTTAAATTGTCTCAAGAAAGCATAGGCTACTATTCTCTATTTCTTTCATACCCCATTCTCGGGCAAACTCTATGAAACATTCAATTGGCTTAGTTTCGAGCCTTTCCATACTCATCCCCCCCCCCTTCGATTCTCTCCATCCACCGTAACCTCCAACCGCAAACGCGACCACTCTGCGTAGAATCGATCTCGTCCTGAGCCACGGCTTCTCTACAGACAACGTCTTCATCCCCTTGTTGCCTGGCCAGACTTTGAGCCGCAGTTCAAACCTTCAACATTCGAAGTAGAGAGCACGTAGTTCATCGCTTCGTTGAAATGCTAAGATAAGACCCTTCCCTCCTCCTCCGTTTCGTTCATTGTCACGTCACACCACGGTAGGTGATGGCCATAACATCTACAGTATAAATTCGCGTAGATGAAGGCTCCAACCGTGTCCTTCAGCCGCTCTGCGAGGATCGATCTCGTTCGTCTCTGTCCTCTAGTTGTTTGACCAGTCCGAAGCCTTCATAAGGTGAGGATGAAGAAAGCCCGGATTCGACGCGCCCTCACTTCTTCAAGATGAGACGACCCTTCGCTGCTCGCTCCCTTAAACAACGAGAGGTACTGTAATGTAAGCATCTACAGTATGACTAGGGCTGAAAGTGAAGAAAAGCTCTGTAACAGTAATGGCCCCACACCACTTGATATGTGATGAACTCTCGCATGTTTTTCTAGTTTTTTTTTCATATAAAACTGTTAATATTGAGCATGTTCTTCGATGTGTAATTCTCCATTTTGTAGTACTCTTGGCATAGCTTCGAGCCTCTCGCTTTTTCTCTATTCCTTCGATTCTCTTCCTCCACCGTATCCTCCGTGACCGCAAACGCGACCGCACTGCGTAGAATCGATCTCTTCCTCAATCCCGCCCGCGCTATAGAAAACGCCTCTCTTCTCCATATCTTTCTGCCTCTCTCTGTGCCCAACGAAAGGTTGACGAAGAGCCCTTTCGAGATTGAACTATGCCCGTCATTAGTATCTCCACATTTCCCCTCATCATCTATGACTGACTTTCTACTCCCTCCTTGACACGTAACCACAAGTGGTTGGAGATAATATAGATCACTTGTCAATTGCTGGTTTATTTAATTCGTAGCAACAAGTCAAGTTGTCAAAAAATCGCGCAGGATCGCCAAAAGCCATGCGCTCTATTCAATGCATATCATACTCAATGCACAATGAGTAGTCATTTTCGCCGAGTCGAGAGTGAGTGAGGAGAAAATTATGATCGAGAGGGATCTCATAACCATAAATCCTTCGCTCGAGGCATTTAACTGCCAATGCAATGTGCAAACCTCCAATCTCCTCTTCTCTTCTTTTTTTCCTCATCCGCCATACGGCCTGCCATATATGTCGTCTTGACAACCAACTTCTAGAGAAACATATCTCTCTTCCATCTTTTCATTCAATTTTTGCGAGCTTCCCGCGGTATTTGTGGGCATCGGAAGGTTGGCGTGTAGAGCAATGTATACCATGCGTGGTTAGGCACATCTTCTTCTCGCGCGGAATGTTGTACGAATCCCATCGCATTACTTCTAGGCTGAGATTACGTGGAATCTAGATTATGGACTATGGACTGCTTGGAGTCTATATTCATTTCACGTGCTCACTCGCCTCTCTGACCATCAAGCGAGTGTGCGAAATGAAGAGTCCGTCCCTCTTCATCTTTATTGTTGAGGACAATCGTTGAGACGCGCTTATCTGCTTTAGTGATAAGAACCTTAGATCGATGTAAATAACTTATCAGTAATCCTTCAGACACATCAAGACGTTATTTTTTGAGAGAGAACCTCTAGAACTTTGAGCTTTGTGCTTGGACTTTGAGCGAAAATAGAGTGCCTCACATGGTGCGGAATCGGGAATGCGTTAGATATGGTAATGAAAGACTGCCCGCGCCTGAGCTGTTCGTCTGATTTATGAGATGGGAGGAAGAGGAAATTGGAAAAAAAGAAGAGGAGAAAGGGGTCCACGAAAGTATATCAAAGACATCGCACTAATGGGGAAAGTTGTAATAGGAATCCAACTGACTCGTATTACGAAAGTGACCCCTACCTCGCGTCATTTTCCGAAGAACCATCCAGTATTCCATCAAATCCAGATTCTCAAATGGTTAATGGTGCTTTTTGATGCCAGTGGATAATTAGATTCATATATGTTTAAATGAGCTCAACTCAACTACGGGGTGCATTAGGAGGAGGGTGATGGGTAGGATTGCAGATTGGAATCTGTCCCTGCTCTTTGCCCGTAGGACGCAGATTCTCGGAAAATGAGCCTCGTTAGCGATGCCTCAGCTTGATTGGCATGGTTAACAGATATTTGCAAACACATATCCCGACGGGGATGCCCGGCGCCGTGCGTAGCAATCTAGCGGCCAAATGCGATCGTACCTTTAATTGCACCCACTCATCCAACTCGACCTATTTGAGTCCTCAATCAAGCCGTTCAGATGTTCGGCCTTCGTCATGACGACCACATTGCCGCGCGTAACGCGTTCATCGAGCACAATCTGCATGTGCTCAGGCCGCGCCTCCTGGAAGACCCCTTCGGACCGCAAGGCCTCGCATACCACGTCGGTATGACACTTTCCAGAAGATTCCTTCTAGATTTAGACCGATAGTAGATTTTATTCTAGATTCAAATTCTAGAGAGATACTAGAGACGGTCCAATGATCCCCTTGCCAGAGCGGCTCAACGCAATGTACATGCGTGCGAATCACCCTCACTTGGACGATGACGTTCGAATTCCGGCCCAGGATGAGTACCGAGTGCCACCAGACTTTCTGCGACCGGCCGAAGAAGTGCCCGAGGCGGGCCGGGAAGAAGCCGTTGGCGAGGAGGAAGAAGCTCAGGAGGAAGCTCCTCCTCCACGCGAAGGTGCGTGCACCATCTTTACTCTGGATTCTCGAATTCTGGAAGATTCTAGAGCGCTCTCTGATCGGTTAGAATGACGAGAGACTGTGCGAAATGGGGAGACAAATAACGTGCGATTTTCATGGTAAAAAGATACTACTTCAGAAGCAGCCGCAGCAACTAGGGCCGAAGCTGAGGCGCAGGAAGCAGCTCCAAAAACGTCGACTGCACCCGCCGTCACTAGGAAGAAGATCAGACGCCTGGGAAGGTGCGTCTAATTGAATTGTCTAATCGGCAGGCACTTCATGACTAGCGAGAGAGCGTATGGGAAATGAAGAGACGATATGTCTAGTATTCCGTTGAAATTATCACCAATCTGTCCGAACCTTTTTTACGGGATTTACGGATTCCGGATGAGAATCATATGAGAATTTCAGTGACCGCTCGCATCTGCTCTTCCGTCCCGCCGAGCCATCCTCGTGCAAGGAATGGCACGCCGAACTGACGAGAGAGGCGAGAAACGAATCGGTGAGTGTTCATTCAGAACTTAAAAGTGTGCATTTCGAAGTAATCTCTTCTTCATTCCATGTGTTAGTTATTCCTCACTTTTTCGGATATGATCTTGAATACTTGAATTTCGAGGCACCACGCTGCCGGTGACCCCATACATGGTGGCCATTGGTGACTAAAATGTCGACGTCAGTGAAAAAGTGCCATCCCAGACGCTCGCTCTGACTCGTCTGCTCAGCCCGATGCTGCTTGACTCGGAGTGCATGCGCAGGCCCTTCTTCGGCCCGTTCATCGAATTCGCCTGGAAACTGGAGCAGAACGCGTTCGAGGAAGCCGATGATAGGGTGAGTACAGGGGTCACGACACCCTTCTGTACCACATACTGATACCCCCTCGTGGCGCACCGAAATACTCTGAGGGAATCACGCTTGACTAAGCCGACGATAGGGTAAGCACTTCTCTCTTTTGTGTCTCAGCTTTTTCTCGCAGAGTATTACCTCCCTATCATTCTCATTCCCTACCCCTTTCACATTCAGAGCGGTCGTAGGATGGGCCAAAAGAAGAGTAGTTCCGGGTAGGTATAGGGGGTTGCTGGCTTCCTTCCGTACCGATACTGCCTTGTGGAACACTCGCGGTACCGAAATGCACTGAGGGAATCACTGAAGTAAGTTTTAGTGACTCCCTGAAATGATATATTTTTGCTTGGTAGTCCATAGACTTTATCCATGTTCATGAGTGAACCAAGCATTACCATGAGATCTTGATCGGATCCGAATTACACCTGTTAAATTCTGATATGATTTATTCTGATTTTTGAACGAATCTTGCAGATGGACTACGCTCTGCGAGTGGGAACTCGGCTAGGGAAGATCATAGATCTGCGGAATGGAAGAGCGGGTTCGGGCAGACCCGAATTGTTCATCGACCGCGATTGGACTGATGAGCACATGATCGAATTCTTCCAAATGGTTGTAGATACTAGACCACTCGCATTGCTTTAGGAAATCTTGCAGATTTTTCCCCCTCGTCTCCCATCTTGATCAGCGCCTTGAAAGCGACACTGATAAATATTATATTGTAATGTATCGGTAGAACACCCCCCCCCTTTATATTTTATGATAGTTAGCCCCTCCCCTACCGGTCCCTATCTTGTCCCCGTTGCGCTGCTTTCCATTCCCGATGCTGTGACCCTGTGACTATGTAAGAGTTCCTTCTAAGCCGGTCAATTGTACTCGTATAAAGACGTTTATCTTCTCCTTTGTGGATAGTGCCCATATCAATCGTTTGAGTCGATTGCATATCTTGCCATTTTTGTTGTCCGTTTATTTAGTTCCATGAGCGCTCTCATTTCACTCTTCTATGAGAGCCGAGATCTAACATTTCGTTCAGGTACCAAGTTGAAGAATGGCCAAGGGAAAGGGGCTCATCAGTCGCATCAAGAATCGTCTTTTCGGTCGGAGTCGTCCGAAGGTCGAGATTTGCCCTACTCGTGGTCAGCTGCATGCTGCTCTCGCTGAAGGTACGGTTGCTCTCATTCCCTATTTTACGATGCAAAAATCTTTTTTTGTCGGGCTGGCATTTTTCAGGGAGTGAACCAGAAGTGCTCATATTGGGTAAGGTATCAGCACTTGGTATGGTAACATCACCCACGTTGGGGTAGGTTTCCCACAGCCGTTTCCAGAATCTATGTTTTCTCGTGAAAGGTCTCGGAAGAAAATGGCACATTGCACAGTTAGAGCTACTAGAGACTAAGTAGAGATGCTCGAGGATGATTACGGGATTGATTGCTCTCATTTCAGACCCCTTCAACATAACGGACACCTCGATCGAGAATCTCGAGTCTATTATGTGAGTGATTAGGAATGAGAGAGACAGATAGAGATTAGAGATATTATAGTAGAATCGTAGTATCTTTCTCAATAGGGCCATTTGGTTAGAAAAGTTTATGATTCCCCGATACGTCATTGACCAGTTCATCTTCTAGTTCTTTTGTACAGTTCTTGTATTTGAGTTGAGCACAAGTTCTTGTCGATGAGAAGAATAAGACCCTACCATCCCAAACAAAGGAAATAAATTATTTGGTGTTGCAGCAAGCCAATGTGCGTCGTGCCCAATGTCAATCTGTGCAGTGGTCAGATGACCTTCAAGATGCGCGACGACAATGTGAGCACTATAACTTAATATTTGATACTTAGTACTTTTATCTTGACATCAGGGCAATGGGCATGCATGAGCAAACATCATCGGGGAGGGGACTGGAAGGGATGCCAACGTTGTGTCACAAAAACGCAAGGGCGAATGAGCATCTACATTCATTTACTGAATACCAACGCCAAAGAACTAGTGAGCAGATCTCAATCCGCTCTCACATGATGTTTATTCATACAGGCCATAGCCTGATGTCAGGATGAAATACAATATGCCATTCCAACGCGATAGTAAATGGTATTTGTAGGTGAAAGGGCTGCTTCGGGCCTTTCTCAATGAGGACTACGGCGTCGCAGTCTTTCGCGTTCCCGAGAAACGAGTGAGAACCTTCCACTACGTGCGAATCGTGGAGAAGGAGGCCATGGACAAGGCCGTTTCTGTGGTGAGTAGAGTTCTCTTGTTGGAATTGATTCCGGAATTCCAATAAGAGGAACAAAGGGATTTGACTGCTCTGGTTGCGAGAGAGTGTGGTGAATGATGAGTTAATGGAACTCTATTGGAATTCCATTGGAATACAATTCCATTAAGAGAATCCTAGTGGTGAGCATCTTGTAACGTTATTTGTCTCCTTTGACGGTACTTGTATAGCCGCTTAGTCACCTAGTACAACAAATCATATTTCTACGCGTGAATCAAATGTGTTTCTATACATGACATGTTGCCCAGGGCCCTATAATAAATCGAAACTCATCTCAGGCCCACTACCAAAGTCTCATTCGTGAGAAGCTCAAAGAAATCGACGAGGGCATGCGCGCGAAAGGCACTCAAGAAGCAGTCGAGAGCATTGTCAAAGCAGCGAATGCTGCGGCTGATGTAGCCTTTGATGGTTGGTCCGTTTACACTACGGCGTCTCCTAGATATTTGCTAGAGTATGTAATACAAATTTCTCCAACGCACAGGGAAATCATTGAGAGCGGAAAAAAACTACATTCGGAAACCATAACCAAACACATTGGTGGGAATGTGCGTGTGAACCAAAGGGATCACGTGCATGATTCAACGTTTGCTTCATTCCAGCCGCGTTAATCTAGGAAGTCTTTCTCATTCTCCTCAGTTAGCAGTTTTTTTTATTTATCTCAATCCTAAACCATGATCCTTACTAATTTCAGAGCTCTTGATGGCGGATACTTCGATCGAGGCTCTCGCGTCTAAGATGTAAGTCAAAACAACTCTCATCATTCCACATTCTATCGTTCACTTTTGTAACTTGTGAGAGAATGCTCGAAAAAAGGTCGAAATAATGACTAAAACGTTATCATAATGAGTCTTCTTTCTGATGTTTAGTTTATTCAAGTAAGAGACACACAACAATTGTTTCAATGTAGTTGTGTAGTTGTAGGGGACATTAGATTTTTCCCTAAACGTCTTTGATAAGATCACCTTGTAGCACCGCCCTCCCTGTGACTATGACCGAAGAGTGGAAAAATGACGTGCCTGAGGAAACGCGCGATGACAATGTGAGTTACTCAAATGTTCATCTTGTTCATTTATCAGATTTTGTGGAAAACTTCGTTTATACATAGTTTTCGCCAAACTTTAGCGATATAGAATAATTCAATCGTGCTACGATTACTGTGATATCAATAAGTAGCCTGAACATCAGTGATCTTCCACAGGACACTCAGTTAAAATGTTCGTTAAATATTGCAAAAATAAGAACACACACGATTGTTAAATATTGTACTACAAACATTCTTCTGTTTGCGCTAGTGTCTTGAATAACGTGTCAACTTTGCCATCCAGGTGAAATCAATGCTTCGGGCCTTTCTCGATGAGGACTACGGCGTTGCTTCCTTCCGCCTTCCATCACAGCGTGTGAAGACGTTCCACTACGTGCGCAAAGCGGAGATGTGGGCGTTGGCGGAGGCCATCAACATGGTGAGAATGAGATGTAACAGGGAAATAATTTAAATATCTTAGACTTTATGATCACCTGGGAATACGTCCAACAGGTCTATTAGGTTCTCTCTATATAAATCGAAGACGTATTCCCTCTGAGATTACGTCATTTGCCCCCGGAGTCGAAATGAATCATCTCAGACTCACTACCAGTCGATCATTCGCATTCGGCTCGAGGAGATCGACGAGGGAATGACCGCCCAGAGCGAGGCTGAGTATGAAGCTGCAGTGGCACGGGCTGCAGCTGCAGCAGAGGCTGCAGATCCGAAAGAACCTGAGGAGGAGGACTTGCAGCAGCCCGAAGAGGCGGCTCCGGCGCTCATGCGCGTCGATTGAGAACCACCTTGATCCCAATCTGCCCGAGTGATGTAGCGTTAATTGCCATTGACGTGCCGCATGAATCAACTTTTTTCTACTTTAGATAGACACACTCCCAGGCGTTAACACTACATCACATTTCTGTACAATTCTTTTCATTTATCCCATTTATCCAAATCATTATCGCCCCTATAGATACCAGTAAGTTATTGGGCCCGGTTGACAAGCATTTCGAATTCGGTTTGCATTTAGTTTCTTCTTGCCAAATTGGCGCTAGTATCGCTTTATTGACAATGAGCTTAACCATCCATATTCTAGTCAACCTACCCCTACCCCGCTGTATTATTTGAGCTTTGATCATTCACCCACATTCAGTATTATTTCCCATCATCTCCATCATTTCCCACCATCTCAGATCGGAACCCCAACTAGTGCTACTCGATTGAAGTTGTAGAGTGATAACAGACTTATTGTTCACAGGATTGCCGCCTGATGGCACTTCTAACATCTAAATGTGAGCAGGTATCCAGAAGCCCGGTCTTCTACAACAGAACTGTCATCATCCCTTACTCTTCGAATGTAGCCATTTTTCCCAAATCCGTCTTGCTCTCATACTCACAATTCAGTATTTGTCGCAGAATTTACGCATGCAATCATTCATTGTATGCTTCCGCTTGCTGTATACTCCCTGATAAAGAACCTTCGCAAATCGTGGTATCACTGATCTACCGAAGCCAATCGTTCGAACCGATTCAATATCTCTATTGACGGTCCATGACTACTGATGGATAAAACATGCATCACAAAATGATGATTATACATCGCACTTACAGTATGGCGGATGCTGAATGCGTGGCGGTGCGTCCCACTCGTAAGCGCGTAGCCGTAGTTGATCTGCAGGATGTCCTTGATGCGCCTGAGGTTACCGAGGTTTTCCCTGTCTCCGAAGATATCAGAGCTGCTCCCATGCCCAGCTGCAAGTCTCAAGTGTCGGAGCGACGTCGATACGTGCGCATTCTTCCCAGTGAACAGCCGATGGTCGTTGAATCCCTGTGAGTTATCTCTGATATCATCTTTGACCTTTGATCGAAGTATGGAATAGTGAAGTCGTCTTCTGAAGTGAACAGTGGATATGGATATGGGCTCAGTGTGATTAAAATTTGTAGATGCTCCAAGCTGCGAACGCTCCCACTTCCTCCGGCCAATCCGAAGCCCTGGCAGCTGAGAGTGAGCATCCTCGAGAGACACCAACTGGTGAGTATCTTTAATTTCTGAGTAATTACTGAAACTCTCTAGTGAAACTGCCTATATTATTCGCACGAAAAGACAGCCTGTATTTAGATCTTCGATTCCTTTGATCAAAACCTCGAACGGAGCCTGATCAATGAAAGCACTATGCTTTCACTTTTAGCATTGTATTACAATGACATTAACCATCTTCAGACGGGTCTCTTCCTGCAACTCGTCCATACCACCGATAACATCCACGACATCACCGACCCGAGGATGGCTGATGTCGTCAGCAAAGTGAAGGAGATGGAGCATCGCATCTTCGAGGAGGCGGATAGCAAGGTGGGCATCCTTTCTCGCAGACCAATTACTCAGTAACAGTCCTTTAAGGCAAAATTTTGAAGAATAAGGTGCATCCTACCCTTGCTCTTAGAAAGCATTTGCCATTCAACCTATTCATGACAACGGGCGATCGTTGGATACCATTTCCATTGTAGCCCGAGTACTGTCGCAATCTGAAGGCGAAGATCCCGGATCTTCGCGGGCAAATTCTCGAGAGGCAATGGCAGAGGAAGAAGCAGTACGAACAGATGTACGGAGCCGATGCGTGAGGTGAGGAATAGGAGATTAACATGAGAAAGAGTCTCCAGTCTTCCAGAAGTTTCCTAGTTGAACACTTGCACACGGTCCTAGAGAGACATGAGCGTGCTAAGCCAATATCATTACATTTTTCAAAGGATTTCCATGGTTTTCTTGTTGATTTGATGTTTCGAGCGTGAATATGATAGTAATGAGAAATAATGGAAATCCATTCAGGCGACTTCAGAAGGTTTCTCTATCTACTTGCAATCATTTCAACTCTTCATGGACCCGGAAAGCATTAATTTATCTTCAATCGGTTTCCATTGCATAATACCAATGCATTGCAATGTCTAGTTATCATGTGCATAATATTTCACTTGCTCTCGTTTGTAGAATACATGTAGATTTCCCCTTATGGACCAGCTACGTTGTGCATTATTTTTCTGTGAATTCGCCTGTAATTACATACATTCCAATCGCGTAACGTTTTTGCACTTAAACATAAGCTTATTCTGTGACCACTACTGGATAAAGCCTGTTAATACTCGCGATTTAAAGATGAGATGACAAATTGTTCATGTCAATGGAATATCTGAAATGTATCCTCTGAAGTATAACGTATTTTCTGCGTGTTAGTGATGACAACTCAGTACGTGTCTCTTTCATTCGCAATGCTCTCTCGTCGGTCAGACAGGCGAGAGATTGTGCTAATCGAAGAGAAACGTGCGCCGATTTGTCATCAATAATGCCAGTAAAAAGTAAGAAATTCGTTTGATTGCAGCATGTCCGATCAACTGCCGAGCACTTCTTCAATGACATCTGAAGAACGAAATTATGAGTAAGTCACCCCAAATAAGTTACAATTTTTACATCTTCTATCTCAGTAAGAAGAAGCAAAGTAGTTTTTTTTTCTTCAAATATTGAACATGCAATTATAGTACGTCTGATGAACCACGGGAAAAACGGCCGAGACCCGACGATGACCATGTCAATACGCCGCCTGTAACGCGTGTCGCGTAAGCATCTATGATAATTTGCGAAATTTAAATCTGGTGTTTTTTATTATTTTTATTATTGTTGTTATTATTGTATTAATTCGCCCAGTCCGTTTCAGTCCAATCAATCCGGCATTTGTGCGCGCGTTCGGAGAGGCGACGGCGCTGTGCAAGAGTCGAGGTTATTAATTAATTAATTTTCTTATATTACTTGCCGAAGCATGCTCTTTCTCTCAGAAATACTCTCCATTTTTTACAGTCGAGATATATAGCCGAAAAGATGAGAGCAATGCTCAATTTTAAATGTTCAATTCTCCATTGTTTGGCATGTGAACGATCGGTTATACTTGCGCATACCACACCATCGCCAATCTCTCTTACTTTCGCCCGCTCTTTCGCCCTTCTCTGCGTCTCTTCTCACCTCAATCATGTAGAACACCATGTTTCAGGCCTCGACGCGCGTGCGGTTCTCACCTTTCAACATCCCGATGAAATTCGTCTGCCTGCGAACTTTATGATGAGAATGTGAGCCCCCGCTTAAGCATGCAGTAGCCCCGGAAAAGTTGCACCCCCTTGATTTTTGATCTTTGATCTTCGCAGTTGTCCCGAGAGCCCACTCGAGAGGAGGGAGTGGCACAATCGAAGAGAAGAAGACGATGACACCGATGATGCGGTATGGAGAGTGCGCAATGTGAGCAATTATTTTCAATTGCATTTTTCAATCATCACATATTGATACATGTGCATCAATATGTGATGGTACCTGTGTACACCACCTAGCCGTATCTCTGTACACCCCCAGGAGTCGTTGTCTCTGAGAACTGTAAAATCGCGTTGAATGTGCAAGCAATATTACCTTTACCTATTGATCTAGTCTAATGGAGGTATTTCTGCTGTTTCCAAAAATGCCAGGAAAGCGAAGAACTAACAGAATCGAATATTTCAGATCTGGCGCTTCGCCGAGCAGATTGTTCATGTGGATCAACAGTTCTTTGAGTATCTGGAATACGATGGGGACTTTGTCGACTATGCAAGACAGACCGAAAGGGAGTGCTATGAGAGCGCCAAAGATGCCGTAAGCAAAAAAGGGAAAATTCTATATTTCCTACACATCTCTCTGAGTTCCATTCTCTGTACAATAATTGTAGTTGGGTTTCCTATCGAAAGCACGCACTAACTACAATTGATTATGATGCTACTGCTAGAATCACTGACCTAGCAGTGCTCTCCCGCAGGACGCAAGTGCCTTGATTAACGGGATGACCTTTACCTTTACTGCTAGATACTTCCCACTTCTTCGCCGTCGTTTCTAAAATTGTTTTATTGTAGTACCGTTTCATTGCAGAACGAGTGCAGACTGAATTTCGCCCGTCGTCTATTCACATTGCGTATTGATGCGGAGTGCTTCACCATCGAGAAGATCGGAAGGATGAATGACTGGAGACAAATTCATTTTCCGATCAGGCTGAAGACTGAAAGGACGAAGATGATACCGGGAACTCTTCCTGGAAGTCAACCGTGCATTCCTGCGCTCACTAACTTGCCCTGTAGAGCTCGCGGAGGACGGAGTTGACAACTTTCAATTAATCATCCCAATGCACTTTGTCATCAATTCATCATATGTATCCGGTTGTTACATTATCGAGTACTTTAATGACTCATCGACTTTGTAATAAAAAAAAACTTTCTCAAATCATGGTGTCATTGCTGAATTACGAAAGCCAATCGTAAGTGTCGATTGAATATCTCAATTGATTTTTTCCAGACTGCAATTCAATCCAAACGGCAATTGAATACCTGAATCTGCGTAAATTTCAGTCAACCACCATCCCAATATTGAAATTATAGCATTTAGCATGGCCGATCAGCGCCGAATCGACGCTGTCGATGAAGATGCATCGAATACCGACGGTATGAACTTGATGGCATAGACACTTGAGAAACATCATTTGATGCGCCATTTCAGCCTTGGCCCCTCGATCCGATGAAATCCGGCCTCAGGATGATTATGATAGAAGGGAAGAAGTGCTGATGCTAAGAGAGGTACGCCAAGCAAAATATTGGTTATTAACAAATTACTGTCTCTAATCACGTTTTCGCTGTATCTGATCATAGTCCAATATTTTGTCCGTTGTGGCTCACATAATGGCATCTTTGTCTTTGCAGGACGTCGCTGCTCTCAAATCGTCGATGGCGCGGGAAATGGCCGATTTATCGTCACAACTTGCAAAGGAAATGGACCAATTGAAGGCAATGATGGAATGTGAGTATTGTTTCAACTTAGGGCATGAACGATGAATCATATTTCAGCCACGATCACTAAAGACGCCAGTTCACGATAAAAGAATTATTTTATGATATTATGAATTGAATACTTTCCTCGCATAACCGTGTCATCTCCCTAGTCTTTCAACACCACATCTTGGTCATATTACAACTAACCTAATGTGATCTCACAATTGCCTCGTTCATACGTTACCTCACTAGTTGGACAACGAGCATTTTCCACTGTACAGTCTTTCAATGCTATATTCATTCTTGTCTACCTTTCATAACGATAAAGTCATTTCACATCATCGTTCTTGATTATTAATGCGAGTTGTTCGAGACAATTAAATACCTGCTTTTGCACCATTATTTCAACATTCCAGCAAAATTTTAAGGATGGCTGAGGAGAATCCGAGTAGTGTGGACTCGTTCGATATGTTGGAGGGTATGCCTATTTTATTGCTCGCTAGTTATTTTTTAAAGAAACTTTTGCAAAAAAAATATAGAAAATACAGGTGAAACAAAGTATGAATGAGGATTAAGCAAAGAAGTGTATCGAAAAATAAAACATATCGGTGTTTCAGAGGGAAGAGACGCAATTCCCGAAGAATCGAGTCCACAAGATGAGCTGCGTCGACTGAGAGAGGTGAGAGTACGGAGGAATATATCGTGCGTTTGAAATGCTCTGCAAACTCAATCTGCTGGTTAGCGAGCTATTGATTGTCTGGGAGAGAGGAAGGGAAGAGGAAGGGGGAGGAGGACGCTTGATCTACCGCCTCCTCCCGGCCTCTTCCCTTCTCCGCCCCCTCGAACGTTCGTCAAAGGTCAGCTACGAGTGGAATGGAAAATAATCTCACGATAATGGCTAGTATCATTAACTCAACCGTGTCTAAATGAGCAACTCTTCATTCGGTCCTCCGAATATTAATGCCCCGCGAGTTGTCAGTAGTAAATTTGGACAACTTATCGGTGAATTCATGTAATACACACAGCAAATATTTCAGACCGTCGCCGACTTGACATCTCAACTCATGTCGATGAGGACTCAAGACGAGATCGTCACTCTAACCTCTCAATTGGAGACAATGCAGATCAAAGAGCAGCAAATGCTCAAGCAGATCGAGTTGAAGGACAGAGAGATCGAACAGCTGAAGCTGAGAGAGGTAAGCGTTCTCGGGTTCTCACTATACTACTAACAACCCTGATAACATCGCCAACGATGATAAGGAGAATTGGCTTACGGCAAGAACAGAAGTGCTATCCGTTGGAGTGGGTGCGCCGTATATCAAAATAGCCGGGAGAAACCTGTAAATCATGTAATGCTGCCATTCCAAGCAAGCCTGTAAAGCATTGTCATGTCGTTTACGCGATATACCGTATGCCGAAAATATCCTCATACCGCACTGCCCTGATTGCAGGACATATCCGCTCTGAAGACACAGATGACGGAGCTGCTCGAGGTGCAAGTGAACGAGAAGCATCTACGACAGCAATTGGAGGAGAAAGACAGGGAGATACACAGACTGAGGGCGACCCCGAGCGCATTGTGAGCGATATTCTGAACGAGTTGGCTTGATATTAATATTATTTATTCGCACAGGCGGTTGGAGAGTTGGGGAAAAGACTAGTCACCTTATTGCAACTGGCGTCTGCGGTGACCTCCGCCTAGCGTAGTCCTCATTATATTCATCCAGAACATCAAAGTTCAGCAAGGGCAGAATGTCACATGAATTTAACCGTGAAATTGCCGAATGTGGCTGGATAGGTTTCATCAATTCAAGGGGGCAATAAGCATTGTACAAGCCTTTTACCTTATCGTTGGTGAAAGATAAGAATTGTCTATGATGTCTTATCGTGTATGCTCCTGCAATGTTGAGCATTGCAGGAAAGTTCGAAAGTGAAGAAAGTAAAAAGAAAGGAAAGTTCAATACTCAACATTGCAGGAGTCCCAGTGGGAAGGCACTGTTCGGTCGGGCGAAGAGACCAGCAGAGGAGCTGGAAGAGCCGGCCACCCGTCCGGCTCCCGATTCATCCGCTGCCATCCTACTGATGGACTATAATCCGAGGTGATAAAGAGGGCCCATTGGGAAAATGTCACTCATTGATATGGCTCATATCAGCTTGATTAAAACAGAGTGGTTGAGAAGAAGAATACAATTCACGAAATTAACTTCCAAGAAAGATGTAAAATTATCCTTCAGAACGCACAAGACGAAGCCGTCCGTCGACCTGCTCAGCACTCAAATCCGCATGTACGATACCCTCGTGAACTATCGGACGCCTGCCGGAGTACGACTGTGCGAGCCATTCATGACATCTACAGTAGGAAATGAGACGAGAAGGAATGGATCCGAGAACCAATTGGTGAGCAATGCCTTCGCTAATCATCTCAGGAAGTGCTCCTAGGATAGATTTAAAAAGTGAAATATATATATATATCTGCGGAACTGTCGTTCAGGCCAACAATCCCACGTGCTTCGATGTGGTCAGGGAGCGAATCGAGTCGGGGAGGTACTCGAGCGTCAGAGAAATGGGAGAGGACGTGCTCGTGGTATGCCGCTCGGCGCCGCTCATCGAAACCGTATGGAAGGTGAGCTAGACCGAAACTATCAACCATTACATTATCATTTGCTCCCGTTCAATCGCGAGCGATATTTCTTTGTTCACTATGGAATTCGGATGCATAAACAAGTCGATTGCGTTGCAAACCTTTTTCATAAATCAAATAAATTGCAGACGATCGTAAGCATCGAAGCGAAGAAGGGCACGACGGCCGAGTTGCCTGCTCCAGACGCGTCGACGAAGCGAATGCAATGGCACGATGAGGTCGAAGACGAGAAGAGGAAACATGTGGTGAGAGCCTGCAACCCTTTTGACCTTCAAGATCTAGCCTTCATGAAGTCTTTCCATGTGTTGCACAACTAGATACTTCAATTTCTTAATTGCGAAAGAATGGTGTAAAACCATGAAGACAAACATTGTTTGGATATCGTGTCCTCCGTTTTTTCTCAGTCTACAAAAAGCAACCAATAATAAAGAATATTAAAGATCGGTAAGCTGATCAAGACCATCTTTCCCTGCTCGAATCCACCCGAGGCAATCATCAAGTATGCGAAGAAAGTGGAGAGGGAAATGTTCGAGAAGGCCGGAGATAGAGTAAGTCGAATCTTGGTGCAAGACAATAACATAGGGACGCATTAATTAATTAAGTAATTACTCTGGTGTCCTCCCTCAAGTTGGAGTCAGCACGTTTTGGGAGCCCACAAGCTCTTTCTTGATGGCAACCTGAGTAATAATTAATATAGTGGAAGATCGTGCAATTAGTGTGGCTATGTTGCTGAGACCCTACGGTGAGCTAAACAAGTGCCACTGCTTTTGCAGTTCGCATGCATAGTTGATGAATATTCTCACTTTTTATGGGTGCAATTCCCCTATCTCAAATTACATGTAATTAATTTATTCTAAATGTCTCCTTTGCAGTTCGAGTATTACCGTCTGATCGTGGAGAAAATAGAGAAGATCGGAAAAGAGCTAACTGAGACGAAGGCCAAGAGACTCAAGGAGTGAATTAGTGTTGCCAATTACAGTCATTCCTTTATTTGCCTGCTCACTGGTCTTTCTGACCGCCGAGAGGGCATTTGATCTAGGCAATTAATTGATATCATAATTCGATAATTGCATCTCAGTTTGATGTTTTTCAAATTTATCCAATCTTATGTCTTTCTCTAGGATGTAATTGTACAAAATGTAATTGTACAAATAATACGCTTTGTGATGTGCCCTAGGCCTGAAAATATTATACTATTTGTAATGTCAGTTTTTCCGCTAGCATTGCAACCATTCTAGTATGCAAATACTATTTTTGCAGAACTACACTTGTACATAGTCAGTGTAAACCAGTATGATCTCTTCTGATTCGTTTGCATCATTTACTTCCTCAGGATTAATTGTTTTCCATCTCAAATTGATGTTACACAGCAAGTATCTCCTGTCTTTCTCATGTATGCTTGCAGACTCTCAGATATTTGCGTATGATGCAACTTTGCACTTGTAGAGTATCAATAACGATAAAGTATGATTTATTCTTTACCGCGATGCATGCCGCAAATACGATAAAAAATCCATCACTTTCTTCAAGGTTTTGCGTAATTTGAAGGATTGAAAAACAATTTTCAAATTTTCCTGCTGCATTACAATTAGTGCAGCATGCATAATCTCGCATTAATCCCATTCAAAATTCTAATCCGTGACCACAAGATCAAGATTAGTGAAAAAACTCGACAAAAGTCACGCTCATTACGCTCTTTACATGTCCATTATGGCGAACAATGAGTGATTATCGTCCCCATTCTGGCCTATAAAAGGCCGTCCCATCGGTCGATTCTCCATTCGAGAACGATGAGGTCGCTCTCTCTTCTTCTTCTCGCCCTCTGTGGATGGATCTCCATCGAAGCCACTCGTGAGTTTGACCCGCCTCCCCGCCTACCGTACCCGCCCCATGCCCTGAGTTCCCTGAACCCAACTTGCCCGTTGGGTTCAGGGAACTCAGAACCCAACCTGCCCATTACCCCGGGATACTGTAGGGATACCCGCCCTGGCTCCGGCTACTGTAGTCCTGGCACCCTGAACCCATCCTAGCTCCGGTTACTGTAGGCGTGGTACCCTGAACCTTCCAAGCCAGGGGTACTGTAGGCTTGGTATCGACAATTCAACTAGCTCTGGATACCGTAGCTACCTCAATTCACCACGCCCCCGTATGGTCCTAGTACCACTAAGCCACCCTGTAACACTGGTTACTGTAGGCTTGGTACCCATGCCGGGTTACTGAATCATTGCGACACGTCATCATTTCATCTCAGGTCCGCCATCGGCGCCTCCTCCCTACGTGCGAGACGAGTACAATCCTCCGTTTGGCAACATGTGAGGATCCCCTCAAGGGTTACTGTAGCTCGGGTATCTGTCGTGCTACAGTACCCATCGTTTCGGTATCGGGGGCGAGTGGCGAAATACGGTAATATTGCAGTGCCAAGAAGCGATCGGCAGAGGAAGAGCAGCCTCGCACGTATCAGATCAGATGGGAAGAGGCATGCAAGAAGAAATGTGTCGCCAATGGAATCGCTCCGGAACAGTGCAAAGTGGTATGTGAACGGAATTGATCATTTTCACCCATTTTATCTCTCAGCAATGCGTTTATATGCCCACGAACGTCAAGAGATCTGCCGTCGAGGAAGAGACTGATTCGGACTGCATCGAAAAGTGCAAGGCTAAGGGACACAGCTATGAGATCTGCCTGCGTGTAAGCACCTGTTATGAATAACCGTCGACTCAATTGTTCCCATTTAGCCTATTCACTGCCCTCCTACCAAGAGATCTGCAGTCGAGGAAGAGACTGATCCCGACTGCGTGGCGAAGTGCATGGCTAAGGGACTCGGTAGAATCATATGCATGGGCGTAAGTAACTGGTATGAATGATAGTCGGCTCAATTGTTCCCTTTAGCCCGCTCACTGCCCTCCTACCAAGAGATCTGCTGTCGAGGAAGAGACTGATCCCGACTGCGTCGCGAAGTGCATGGCTAAGGGACTCGGCAGAATCATATGCATGGGCGTAAGTAACTGGTATGAATGATAGTCGGCTCAATTGTTCCCTTTAGCCCGCTCACTGCCCGCCTACCAAGAGATCTGCTGTCGAGGAAGAGACTGATCCCGACTGCGTCGCGAAGTGCATGGCTAAGGGACTCGGCAGAATCATATGCATGGGCGTAAGTAACTGGTATGAATGATAGTCGGCTCAATTGTTCCCTTCAGCCCGCTCACTGCCCTCCTACCAAGAGATCTGCTGTCGAGGAAGAGACTGATCCCGACTGCGTCGCGAAGTGCATGGCTAAGGGACTCGGCAGAATCATATGCATGGGCGTAAGTAACTGGTATGAATGATAGTCGGCTCAATTGTTCCCTTCAGCCCGCTCACTGCCCTCCTACCAAGAGATCTGCTGTCGAGGAAGAGACTGATCCCGACTGCGTCGCGAAGTGCATGGCTAAGGGACTCGGTAGAATCATATGCATGGGCGTAAGTAACTGGAATGAATGATAGTCGGCTCAATTGTTCCCTTTAGCCCGCTCACTGCCCGCCTACCAAGAGATCTGCCGTCGAGGAAGAGACGGATTCGGATTGCATCGAGAAGTGCAAGGCTAAGGGACACAGCTATGAGATCTGCCTGCGTGTAAGCTCGTCTTAGGAATAACCGTCGACTCAATTGTTCCCGTTTAGCCTATTCACTGCCCTCCGACCAAGAGATCTGCCGAGAATGCATGGAACGATTTCCTTAGCGCCGGACTCGAGCGCAAATAATGTTTATGATGCAAATAAATGCAATTATTTTATCGTCGCATTTTGTTGCACAATTATGATATCGATATCTAATACAAAGAGACACTTCATTTGGGGCACTTGATATCGGGTACGCGCTAGCTTTACTCTGTCAAACGTTTCTTCATTTCGTTTCTGTCGTATCTTGTTACCTGTCCGTCTAAATTTGTCGATGAATATGATTCGCATGTACTTTTCGTAATGGTTTTCAACTTGACTTGTTTGCGCTGCCAACTGGCTTTATTTCTAATAGGCGTGTGAACTTACATTTTTTTGTCACCATCATTCGCATTTCTTTGAATCGTCCCTAATCGATAACCATTAGCTTTTGACAGTCGTGACATGGATTCTGCCTACGGATCATCACTGTTATTGTTAATACTTATTTTGGATATTGCTTCTGCCAATTGAGCCGAATCTTGATTATTATCAGTACAATACCATAGAAAAATTAATAGTTGAGTATTTATTCAAGATATTATTTTATAAAAGTTCGAATAATGAAAGTGGCGCTAAATATCAAATGAATAATTTGAATCAAGTATAGTTATTTCAAAGAAACTGATCGATTATCGTACATCGCTCCCATTACCATTACCGAACAAACCGAACAAACCCATTACCGAACAAACGGCCTTTTCTACCTTTTTTTCCTTTTCGCGAATTCGCGTTTACCCGTCCTAATTTTTGTTTCACATTTTTTGTTGACCCCGATAAGTGGACGAATACAAAAATTGGCCGGTGAAATATTATTTTAAATAGGTGAAAAATGAGAGCCGTTGCCCCTATTTTTACGGCTCTGATGGCATGATGACAAATGAGTACTGTAGAGCCGTATTTCACTGGATAACGGCTCTCATTTTTCGCCTATTTAAAATAATATTTCACCGGCCAATTTTTGTATTCATCCACTTATCGGGGTCAACAAAAAATGTGAAACAAAAATTAGGACGGGTAAACGCGAATTCGCGAAAAGGAAAAAAAGGTAAAAAAAAAAAAGGTAGAAAAGGCCGTTTGTTCGGTAATGGGAGCGATGTACGATAGAGTGTGTAAGAGGTCTTTTATGTATACAATTTTGCAATTCACATGACGAAAGTGGATGCGGTCGGTGGATGGCTGGACGTAATCGTCTGCGTTGCAGTAATCGTATTGACACGACGGCGACGAATTCCCAGAAGTTTCCTAAATTTAACCCATTAATATAATTATTTAATTAACTAATTATATTAATGTCGTACCTGGTTCGATCCTGCACCGTCTTGTTCAGAATAAGATAGATGTAGGGTGGTGCACCTGAAATTATTTATTTATTGTTGTCAATAACAATAAACTAGATATTTATTAACACAGGTCTTATCATTTTCGGAGAGTACTTATCCTCTTGGAGGAGCGTAAGTTAAGTAACAATGCAAATCGCACTAGTGAATTGCTAATGTAAGTGACTTCTAGCCCTTCAATCTACCCCATTATTACCGTGACTGAGCTGCCAGCTGATATGGCCGATCTCAACGAGAGTAGGTGTTGCTGGGAAGAAATTCATGTAGACGTACCTGAAACGAAGCCCGTTTTCCATTTCGATTTCATCGTTCTGTTATTCAAATTCAACGCAATTATGATCGAAGTGGCATCGATCACGTCCTAATTTGTGTGTTTAGTTGTTCAAGTCTTGTTAAATGTATTCATGTATGGTTCTCTGATCCCTCCCCAATCCCAGGAATTAACTGACTCCAGCGATGCGACGACATTGAAAACACAGATCAGCGTAGCTTGAATGAAGATCTGCGAATATTAAGAGATTAGGGAGCGTCAGAGCACCTGATATTGGGATTATCGTTCAGGATATCAGAACTGGTGAGAAGTTTCACAGAACAGAATAGGGGTGAACGTTCTGAGTACGTTTATCTACACTTTTCAAGGGAAGAATACGATAGCTGCTTTCTGATATTGACATGAGCATATCAAGGAGCATATCAAGGAACGACAAATAATATTATTGATACATCATTCACAGATCGGGAACGAATTGGGTGCATTTGCAATAAAAACAAGTGCAGCAAATACTACTGTATCTAGGCAAATAAAATAAAACGAACCGCCTTGTTCTGCTTGACGCGCTTGTGGTGACCGTCGCCTCCCTGCAATTAACAATTACTAGCGTTACCCTCCGGGAGCCCCTGCCTGGGGCTCGCATCGATAGACGACAAAATATCGGTATTCCCTAAGTTGTGCTAGATTTATTACTCTATTTATAGTTTTCCACAAAAGAGAGCTTTGCCAGAACCCAGGAATTAACCTGTTTGAGGATAAGGACGACACAGAGGGAGAAGTAGAGGACGGCTGTGGCCATCACGACGAGCAGATTGTTCGCCGTGTGAGGCCAGTTGACGAACTGGAACGGGAGAAATGTGTTGAAAAGGGAAATCATTTTAAATTGGCTCTCGTATCCTAGTTCCCCGCAGTCTGTCACAGGAAGGATAATTTCTTTGCTCATTTTTCTAAATCTATGTTTGCTGCTCATCCCTGGCTCTCCTAAGTACTGTCAATGAAGTCATCTGATCACATACAAGGGTCTACCAGTGCTCGGTTTTCAGATACCCCTAGGTTATCTCAATTTGAGTTCGAGGCAAGTCTAACCTTCTCCAGATTAGCCGGTCCGATGAAGGGATCGAAGAACATTCCCTGCTCCTTCGAATTGGTGAAGATGGGAGGGGTGAGGAAGGTGAAGTAGAACATGTAGACAGAAGTGAGGAGAAGGTACTGTGTCGTCCGTCTCTGAGATATTAGATAATTAGCCAGAATAATCTTTGTTTTTCATGCGCACATCATCCCTTTGAAAACGATCATTTTTAAGCAACGACAGTTCGAACAACAGGATGATAGCTAGATGAGGAGATCGAAAGACGTACAGCCGAGAAGTGAGCGTAGTTGAGTAGTTCAAAGAGTCTGTTGGTAACGAGCAGAAGGCAGTTAGCACTGGCGCCGCACCACATGCCTGCAATTTGTATTCATAATAGTATTCCAAACACTGAAAGGAGTCATACCAAGTCCGATGCATCCGACGAGCCATACGAACCAGGGATCCGAGCAGAAGACGTAGCCTTTGATGAGAAGAATACCTGCAGTTCTTTGACTGGATGTCAATCGTTCATGACTACAGGAAGAGAAATAAACGAGGTATGGTGGTTTTGCTTCAATATTGGATTTGAGAATGGCGACACAGTCTGAGTGCCTTACTCACCAAAGAAGATCGAATTCGATAGAATAGCAATGATGTCGATGACGGCGAGCCAGAGCATGATCTGAATTCATTTTTACTCCAGATTCACCATCAAAATACAAACCTTATAGCACGACACCCGCTTCGACTCTTCGTACAGCGCGATGGTGATAGGGAAGTAGAGAATCTGAATGAAGTTCCTCCATTTATCTTTTTTGACCAAATAATGCCAACAAAATTATTGATACCAAAGCACTTAATGTAGTGTAAATGGAGACTTGATGAAGCAGAAGTAACTATCAAAATTAGATGATTGTGAAAGCGAACCTCGCACACCACTCCCCAGACGATGGACCACCATCCGAAGACGGGTTGCTGTCTGCCGTATTCAGTAGTCCACCACTCGCCCGGAGGGTGGATCTTACTGAAAGGATATTGCACTTTTAACTTTCTTTTTGGGGTTTCTATAAAGCACATTCTACTTCGATTGTGCACAATATCTAGGACCCGTTCATGTAGGAAGTCTCTCTATTAGTTGTTCATAGCAGTTTCTCTATGTTTATTCTATTCGCTACCAGGTTTTCGCTTTATTACCTGCAATTGTACTCCTCGTGATTTGGCCAGTCCCAGATGGGCAGAATTTGATTGACGATCGTCATTGCAGTCCTGAATTGAGATATAAACTAAAAACTAGAACAAAGAAAGATGAAAGCAACAAATTACGTCATGGTGTGCTCGCGGAGGTAAGGCTGGACTAATGCGGAACGTGGTGAACCAATACAATGCTTTATACTAGTCTGGACCGGATTCCCAGATTCCGGCCTACGGGATCAATTCAGAGAACAGCCCATTGGCGTGCGTACATTGTGCTTTGAGAAAATGAGCTGTCATAGGAAGCAGCCAATTCGGAAAACGAGCATTCTAGTACTCTCACGGACAACAATCTTCCGCATATTCGAGAAACGCGCGTTTTCATGTTAGTCTGGCGTGTATGTGGCCTGAGAAAAGCAATCGAAGCGGTGCACTGTGACCTAAGATCTAGTATTCGAACCAAGGAGTGAATTCGGCTCATCAAGGACTTGACAGTGATAGGCCAGTGAGGAGATGAGGCTCCTCCTCCCACGAAGGGCGGATAATCCATTACGAGGAATGTTATTGATGAGGACTCTCAATAACAGCGCTGGCGTCAAGGATTAGTTGGCACTATCAATAGAGTTCGTAGGGAAATGTTCCGATGTTTCGATGATGGTATTAGTTAGTATTATCAAAGCAATTAACTATGTAAAGTGGTGGGCGACGCTATGCAACAATGACGTGTTTCCGAATAATGAAATCGGTTCGTGGGCTCTTGCAAAATGATTCAATTCAGAGTGACCACATCGTTTCAATAACAAAAATGTTCGCAGCTTTATCAACCGTGTATATCATATAACAATGCAAATAAGTGTCTAATAAGTTCCATAAATTATGTTCCTGGAATGCCGGGAAGCGGTTGGCCGCAGATAAAGTTGTGGATAGGGATGGACAAGAAACCGGAAACGACGATACCGAAGGAATCTGGAAGGAATGATATCGTTATCATCATTAGTTTTTGAAAATAACATTCTGCCAAAAATGCAATTGATTTCAATCAGTTGCGAGGCCGCTCTAGGAAAGTGAAATATTGCGGAATTAAGCAAACGATTGTTTCGTTTGTCAAACCCAAATCTCGATTTAGGAAATGGAACTCACCAGAAGCCGAAGCCACTGAGATGGAGTACTCTCGGATGTCCGGTGCTATCTGGAACAATAGTTTATCATCTATAATATTGGCTGCCAGTCATGGTTCTAGATCGGAAGATAAACACTAACGTCCTTGTGCAGGTTGTTGAAGGTGTTCACGTAGGATGCGCCTCCGAGCAGTCCCTGGAAGCATTCTGTTCAATGACAAATAATCATAGTTAGTATCGAATCGTACATTATATATAACGGTTATTCATAAAGATCTTTCAACGCTTCTTTCCTACCTCAACAATAATCAGGGCGAATAGAATGGCAATGTGAGGCACGAAGAAGTAAAGAGCATCGAAGAAGAAGAAAATTGCGTTGGCAATCTAAAGTTTATTTTTATTTCACGGTTCAACGTTTCCAAGTGTAACAAATTTGTGAAGCGCAGTTGTAGTTTCTGACTCTAGGATCAAATTGGTCTCGATGATGTTATCTTTTGAATCATCTTGAGCGAGATCTATGACATCTAATCCCCTGGACTCTGATTAGAGTTCGAAATACTGGTATTCTTCTCCTCATTTCACGTGCTCTGTCGTCAGAGAAACGAGAGAGAGTGTGTGAAATGAGGAGACGGCGGCTCGTTTCTCGAGCTCTAATTCTGATTCTTACCTGGAGCACCGGAAGTATGTAGAGAACGAAGCGAGGAAGCGGGAGGATGTTGACAGAGGAGCGGGAAATGAAGACTCCCACTTGGTAGAGGACCTGCACATTTTAGGTATCTACAGTGTGAGGTTATACGAGATGATAGGAAAGTGCACCGAAACAAATAGCTTGTAGAGAATTAATTGTATTCGAGAATATAATATCAGAAAGATACGAAAAGCTAAGAGAATGAAGACGTACCTGGTACCATCTGTACTGACTGTTCTTGGAGAAACCGAAGCCGTTGTCGCAGTCGAAGAAGATGAGTTGGACCTGGGATACAATTGTCACTCTCACAATCCATCTATCTTCTCAGCCAAGGATGAAATCATAAACAGGTGGACTACGGAAGACTACTTACTACCTTGAAAATAATAATTAGAAAAAAACTAACGATTCCCTGATTGATAATATACTCTCCGAAGTAGACCAGAGCGAGAGGGATCATGTACTTGAGGAGGGGCTGGAATGAGAGTGTTACATTTTCATTGTCGAAATTATGCATTATTTTTATTCAATAGATGTGATTGGATCAATTACACTAATAATATTGAAATATTGTGATTATGACAATAATTATATCAAATAATAATCTCATATTCACATACCGGCACGAGTAGCATCTTCTCCTTCATACTCAATGTTCGTTGTGGGACTTTCTCACTCTCAATCATTGCCGAATCGGATTGAGTGAGATTGTAGGATGAGATCGATTCGTCTTGCTGAAATCATTTTGATTTATGATAACTCTGCTTTAGCTGCATATTTCCTTGATGAAGCAAGTTACATTTGGACCTGCCATATTTTCGCTAAATTTGAATTCAAATTCAAAAGTTTAAAAATTCAATGATCTCCTTTGACGAGAACTCACAATGTAGTCCATCTCTCCATCCCTTACGGCGATTCGAAGAATCTCCTTCGACTTCTTGGATTCTGAGCGTTCATCTGAAAATACGTAACTGGGGTAAAAACAGGGGGTAAAGGAACTCGATCCCGCACTATTCCCTTACCTTTCACTTCATCGCCATGATTTGCGGGTACGATCCACGTCTTGGGGTTGAACCCGGGCGAGTACACCGTGTCCGGCATCTTCAGAATGCCCCAGTACCTGAATGTTGCCCTTTTTCATCTTGAAAAAATCGGGTTCAAATTACTGTAGTCGATTGGATATTTCCAACTACGCTCGAAATATCAAACGCTTGTTCTTCCCGTAAGGTTTGGATCATGCAATCCAATTTGAATCTGGAAACTCACGCAATCGCGAAGAGCAACGGCACGACAAGCATGACCAGTAGAGCATTCGTGGGCGTGAGATTGCCGAGGGACGGCTCGGTGAGGGCTGTAAAATTTTTAACGTTGCTAATTACAGTTAACTTTCGGCCGATGCAATTCACATAGTGTTTGCCCATTGGTATGGCAGTCCAAATCTATCTATGTCCGCGATTTTCGAGGGTAATAAAATCAGTTTTGAAAATATTTAAATATGTTGTGCCGAATTCTTGTTCATTATAACCTTTTCATGGCAAAATCGTTCTAATGTTGTGCTTGGATAAAAATTGAAATATGCATACCTGCATAAGCAAACGACCCGACCACTCCCGCTCCTCCAGTGCCAGAAGACCATGCGGATATCATGCTCCTCAATTTATTTATTTATTTCATTAAATTATCAAAATTTCTTTTGAATAAAACCCTAAATCATCAAGTCAACAGACAGACAGATTACGAAACTCTAAAATACTCACTTTGGATAGTAGGAAGTGAGCGATAGCAATGTGATCTCTCCAAGTCCCGAACAAATACTAGCGAATACAACTCCTGTAATGAAGTGTTACCGATCACTTACGAATAGTTGCTATTGTACTCGTAGAGTTTCAAATTCAGTATTAACGCGAGCCTGGCTTACCGACTCCTTTCTCTCAATAGCTTTCTCACTATCGCGCTATTTTCTATATCTAACCTTCTGATACCAAACTAGCAAATCTTCTCACCCGCAATGGACATGGGCATGTTCACGGAGAAGGCGACCATCAAGTATGAGCCCGTTTGGAAGAGAATCACAACGATCATGCGGAATCTGAATGAATACTTATAATTAGACCCCATTTTGAGTATCTTGTAATCAAACAGGGCTACAGAAAAAAGTCATAAACTTGGCCATAAATATGTATTCGTCTTTAAGAGACCGGATCTGAGAAAATTTACCATTTTGGCCAATTTCCGGACATTCCCCTAGGACTTCGATTCAGACCTCCATAGTCATAGGGCCTAAGAGTCCTCTAACCTTGTTTACAAAATTGATGACGTCATCGCCAGTATTGCGAAACGCGGCACAAAAGCTGTGGGTATGTGTGAAAATGATGAAAATTCATAATTTCTCAACCGAACAAGATATAACCAAAATTCCTTTTGCAGTATATTAGGCATGCCCAGAGTACAATGGGACACTATTGGGATTAAAATTTGAACCGTTCTGTTATCGACTTTTCGACTTAGATTTTCACATTTTCCGAGTTCTCGGTATCAAAAAGCCTCTTGCGGCGAAGCAATATGAGGCTGTTTGCCTTAGGATGAACAAGTGTCGAGAACAGGCAAAACATCAAAATGTCTAAAAAGTTGGCCCTAGGGGTTATTTTTGATCCTCTACACGCTGGTACATTCGATTTCGCAATATGTCCCCTCCCCGCTCCAGGGGGGTCACCCCC
>LS486161.1:122884-138767 GCA_900490705.1 Pristionchus arcanus
ACCATGACCCCCGGGTCATGGTCATCGCCGGTGAAATTTTTTTCTCAAAAATTCCAAAGACCTTTAACCACCTTATGATGTTAGTATTTACACTCACTACCAGGGGTGCTACCGGATGATGACTAATTCAAGTGATAGGCGAACTATCAGTTTCTGGAAATCGAAGGTTGCCAAGATTCAAGATAAAAAAGACCCCCTAGGAGTAAAACCGATTTCTTTTAAATGTGGTAGAAGTTGTTTGGGAAGAGTGTATGCACATTCCCCACTAGGTGCTAAGCTACGGAAATTCGGTATGCGTCTGAAATGGACGTAAAAGTGCTTTTTGACTTCAAAAAATGACCTTAAGAAATGAAGTTGAGGAAAATTTTTTGATGAAATTTTGCACGTATGAGGTGACTAATACATTGCAAAAAGAATTTTGACTCTAGCTTGTTCGGTTGAGAAAATATGAAAATCGAATTTTTGAACTTCGCGCGCACTTGACGCGCCGCGTGGGCGACGCGCTGCGGTTATATGGTGCCCATTGTAAACAGGGCCCGGACACTCATCCATGGTAGCAATATGAAGGGTTGAATCGAAAGTCTTGGAGTGAATGTCCGGAAGATGACGAAAATGGTAAATTTTAACGGAGAAGGTCTCTTAAGCCATTTCAAGAACCCGTGAACCCTATTCAGACTATTATTATGAGACTCACCCGAACGGAATCCTTTGCATGAAGAAGGGGAAGGTCGCTTTGATACAGAGGGAAGGGATAATATCAGCAAGGAGAATGGCGCCCGTGGACATGGTATCGCAGTCGCGACCCGTGATCGTTTGCTGGAATGAATATTGACGATATTTTCCTCATACAATGCTCTCCTTCCTGCACTCGTGTTCTGATTTCTGTGAGGCTTCTTCAGCTCACCATCATATAATTTATAGATCAGTAGAACATAATCGACTCACGATGCAAACATTCGAATCATTACTCGGCGCAGGATTCACTCCCGTCTGCTGATCAATGATATCTCCCGCAGCTGAGAGCATGATAACGTACGCATAGTTGTTGCACAGACCGAACAGCCTGGAAAATAAACATTAAATTTAGTTTCCCACTTCCTGCTTCGTTTCTTGCAACGATGGAACTTTCTTGAGTGAAAAAACGTTTTTGAAAAATCAATCACTACTTATTGCTGATGAATCAAAGGAATCTAAAAACATCTATTGTGCGTTTAATCGAAATGAGTTTTCGAGGTTCAATATGTTGTATTACTAAATTCAATAAATAAAAAAATACAAGTAAAAATCAACGCACCAGAAGGCTATCAGATTCCTGATGATGACTGCATCCACCATCTTCTTCTTCTCTTCTTCTACTGCTCTTCCTGGTCAGGTTCTGATTTACCCAAGCTCGATCTGTGAATGGAAAGTATGTTCATCCTTAGTATGCAAGGAGCAAATAGCGAACACGAAGTGATCACAACATCATAGCTATTAGTGTCAGGACGGAGAATTCGTCTCTCCAATCCACATGCTCCCTCTTTACTCTGATCAGTGAGAAAGCACGAGGAATGAACAGATGAATTCTTCATCCTGACATCATTAACCACGGAACAGAATTGAATGCGTGTTCCTCTTTCGGTTGAAAATCGACCTTGCCGAGAAAGGGCAAGCCATAAATGGGAGGATTGCGAGACAAGGATGGTGCTTAGCATTTACGATTGGGAAAAACAAACAAGATGACGGGAGAAAAGGGGGAACGAAAGTCGCGCAAAGTTATGATACATGGGAATATCACAATCGGCAAGTGCAAAACAGGATTAACGGAAAGAGTTCGAGTAGAGTTTAACTCTCGAGAGGGGACGACGGTGAGAGAGTTCGCGGTTTGGCGACTATCTGGTTCCTTTCCTGAACGAGCAATTAGAGCGGATGGGCGGGTAAAAGTGTGAACTTCGACATGGCAACACCGACAACTAATATTCAAGATGGAGGGCGGGTGCTCACTAATAACAGGATGAGGGATCGTATAGATATTGACAATTCTATTTTTAACCATACGATTGAAACGAGAAAGACTACGAAAGTGCGTGAACTGTGGGCAATATCGACATGATTAGCCATCATTTGCCCTTCTGGAAAGGGGAGGAGTACGTGCCTAAGCCACTTCTCATGTACGATTAAACGACAGAAAAATCGTCAACTGTGAACATTGTTGTGTAGTGCATCGGCAAGATGATAACTGGCAAATGTAGTATATTATGTATGATGATTGAGCGAAGAAACTGCACTACTCGTAAATTACAACCATGTTGCAAATCATGAAAAAACAAAACAATTTCAAGCGATCCTGCATTCGAGAGGCATTCGTATCAAGGAAAGTGCGATTGGCTAATAATCGAGAGGGAATTGAGTGTGAAGGAGCGTGAACTGTGCGATATCAATGGACATGCTAGTGATAACGAGGACAAGAGCGAATAATGCGGAGAAGGACGATCGTAATAAAATTGAGGCAAAAATTGACCAGCGACCTTCGAAAATTAACGCCAAATTGCTAAGTTTGATAAAAAATTCATTGGAACATGCCATTTATTGAAAACTTGTGCGAAATGGGGAAACTTTACGAATTCGTCAGTAAATGTGGCAAAAACTATTCAGTGTGAAATAGGAATAACGCGTCGAAACTTAGCAAATTCATAGCGATTGTTGCAGAAAAATGCACAATCAGATCACACCAGCCAAAGAAGTGCCATAAATGTCACGAATAAGCCAAGAAGGATTGGCACTTACAAGGATCTGCCCCAATCACGCAATAAGAATGTGCGTGTTACACGCGGTGATAGGGAGAGGAACTGTGATAAGAGATGGGAGGAGAAGGAGAGATCGAGGGAGAGAGGGTGAGGAGCATTCCAGCCGTTGCAAAGCATGACCACTTGGGGTGTTGAGCGAGCAAGTGTGAACGTGAAATGGTTGATCGACGAAGAGCCAATATTATTAAGTAATCTTTTTTTGTGGGCTTGTTTTCTATTTTACAAGAAATCTAATCCGATCAATGAAAGCCCGTTAATTTGTCCAAATCGGTGAAGGAGGATGCTTGGAAGCAAGAGCCAGGAATTTTGTCGATGATACTTGTTCATCATTCATCGTATCCAGGTTCGACGAATGATGTAGCTGGTATGCATCTATTCGCCACTGCTTATCATAATCCGATCACTCTCGTGCTTTTCCCACGCAGATTCCACTGTAGAGAGATTGAAATACAGGTCGCCTTCTCTTCATTCCTCGTACTCTATGATCGATCGGAGAGACGAAAGAGTGTACATAATAAAGAGAAAGATTGTTCATACCGGCCCTCTCCATTTCCTTCGTTCTATCAATGATTATCCTGAGCGAGACAATGATCGCTGCTCCCGCGCATGTTGCTTCTTATCGGTGAAAGATGGCAACCTCTGAATGTTAACCGGGAGATTAGATGAAATCATTGCCCAAAAGGGAATTCCAATTCCATTTTTGACAATGTCTTGTACATGCAACCTCTACAGCTTCCGCAGTTCCATAATCACTGGATGATAATAACCGAAGATCTGTCACCTCATCAACACAGAGCCGGATAATTAGCGGCCGTTTCTCATCCGGTCTTTAGTCGGCTATTCTCGTCGGGAGACGAGTACAAATCACACGCATGTGAGAAGGGTTGATGATGAAAGACCACGAGCTTTCCTGCGTCATACTCCTTCGCGCGGCTGAAAATGGCCATAAATTGTTCCAGTTCCTTGATACTTTGGAATTGAGTAAAAACAGCAATGTTCTCCAACCATCTCCATGCAGCGTCTGTTCTACTTTTTTATTTAGATTTATTTTGAGAGTTGTCGTCGATCTTTTTCCTCATCTCAACACGGAACAACAAACGAGGAAACACCTTTAGAAGTGGCAGATGAATTGAATTGAGTCCAAAAGATTCTTTTGGGCTTCTTTTGTCAGGAGTGTTTATATAGAATGGAGTCGGACTTCTTTCGCACTTTTCAGTGTCTGAGAATGGACCACAAATCTATTGAGTTTCTGATACATTATCGGTTGACAATGAGCTTATAACCGTAATATGTTATAAGTAATATTCCGTGTGGAATTTCGCAATCTGCTTTCCGCGTTTCCAATGGAGATCCCTATCAACTACGGATGTCCAACCAACTCCAATTCCCAATTAATTGGCCTTGCGGCCGCTCATTCCCTCGGAAAATGAGGAATAAAAGTCAAGTAATTGGTCAATCCAAACCCAATTTCCCAATTAATTGGTATGGTTTCCTAGTATTGGGTATTGAATTGGAATCACTACTATCAACCTCATTTCTCTCAATCTTCTCGTTTTTCAACAAATGCGAGATAACGAATAACTACGCATTTCCCCTTCCTTCGTCCATTCATTACGTTAGCCTCCCTCTGACCGGTGTTTTCTCCCCTCGTATCTATCTCGCGTATCTCCCTCTCGCCTCGACTAATCACAGCCTACGTGAGCGGAAAATATGGTCTCTGTCCTCCTATTATTCTCCCCAAGCATCCTATTGTCGATGCCTATCTTCTCATCTACGCATATTTCGCATTTTTGGATCTTCATTTTCTACCGCATTCTTCGTCTTTATCATTATAAATTTTTCGTGATAGAGTTTTGATTATGAGTAATAGTCTCCTCATTTCTTATTCTCCCTATCCACTTTGGCCGGTGAGCGGGTAGATGTAATGGATAGATGATTACTCGTACTTCTAATTCCTTTTAGTAAAGGTTTAATGGAGACAATCGATATTCATCTACTCCATCTCCACGATGCCTTTCCCTATGGCTACCTTCTCGATTCTCGTATCTATACATCCCCCTCCCTTCTCATTTCCTCCCTTTCTCATCCTTCTTCCCTCCTCTTCTTCTACTCTCACCTATGAAGCCACCTCTTGATTGGATTCCCAAAGGGGGCGACGTGTGAGAGTGCGCGGAGAATGGGGAGATTCAAGGGAGATATCGGGTGAATGGAGGAGGGTGGCAGGGGGGGAGGGACCAGAGGGGCTCGGGCCTAGCAACAGTGGCGGATATTACTGGAGTAGGAGGAGACGTGTGGATCCCACGCCATTCATTAAATCATTCGTTGTCAACGAACTTTTTCCTCGCTGCGCCGAAATCATCTGGCATTTTGCGTGACCTCTGTTCTGTCTGAGTTTTTTTACCCCACCCCCCTGTTTTTTTATTCAAAAAACTAGTGAAAACGGTGCTTTTTCTCATGTTTTTGCCTGATCCTTTCTGACAGAGTACTCTCTCTGACATTCTTATTCAATATTCAAATGCTCATACAGAGCAGTTGCTGGCTATACCAAAAAAATTTTTCCGAAGATGAAGAAGATCCCATCCCAATCAACGTGTCTTCTACTGATATCCCATCCAACAATTCCTCATCAATTGAAAGTCAATTCGTAACGTTACGTGAAAATAATCACGTGAATTCGTTGTCTCTCTCTCTCAAATTTGTAGCCCCTTTTTCTCTTTCGCCCGCCTTCGCATTGCTGCCCTTTCTCATGGGAAGTGTCTCTCATTTCCTTTATTTCTGATTTCCTTTCTTCATTTTCCCTTAGAATAGATCCTGAACAATTCCCAACAGCTGCTTCTCGGTAATTGCGCAAGAATTGTAATTTCTATCGTCCCACGCACTTGCGTCGTGAACGATATGATATTATGAGAAGTGATTAGAGTTCGAAATATGGTTTCTTCATTTCACACAATCTTTGTACTTATTTCGAACGCTTGAAATGATCGGAATCGCTTCTCATTCTGCCTATTTCGGAATGCACGCTTTCTAGAATTTAGAGATAAATTTCTCAGCGGTCCCATGCATTCGAAACAATCGCCGAGCCAGTAAATCATTCCTGAAAAAAAATCAAACATCCACCTTCGTCTCATTCTCGGAACTAACACAGATTTGATTGTGCCGGATCTGTTTCATGTCCAACAATGAACACAACGTTCGAGTATCATTCATCAGGCCCTTTTTAAAATGCCCCTTTAGTGGTAGTTCAGCGGCCGAACACCTGCCCTGTAAGCGGAAATACCGGGCTCGATTTCCAATATTTGCTTTCATCTTTTGCTACTTAATCGTTATCTCTTAACAATTACTTCCCTTGTCTCCTTGCAAATATGTGAAATCAAATTCGCGTACCAGTTGCAGAACCAGAATTATCCCCTTCTCGCTTCTCTGATATCTCATTTGTTCGTCTTTCTCGTGAGAAAACTCTCGCCTTTTCGCGGCTCTTATTGTCAGATAAGGTGATGGAAAATGGGAAACCAAGAGAGTTGGAGCTCGTGAGACGGAGAAAAGGCATGTGTAAGCGATAACAAATCTCGAGGCCTGGTGACTGTTTGCTTTTTCTGCCTGTCGTATCGATTTATGAGCCACTGTTCCGTTATTTCATATATCTCGTTTTTAGTTCTTGTTTAGACTTTGAAACTCATACGTGCTAACAAGGGCTTCCTTCTTGTGTAGAAACTATTTGCCGCGATAAAATTACTGATTCGATTTTCTCTGCATTTCAAGCAGTCCTTCTAAAATGAAAAATAGCCACATAATCACGTGATTTGCTCAATTTTTTTTTCGACTTTACGTTACCCATTCAATAAAGTCACTTCTACCTCATGTTCGCGCACCAATTAAAGAAATTATTCCCTTCCCTTCTCTGATATTTCATTAGCTCCATCCAGATCTCGGAGTGATCATCTAAACTCTCATCATAATAATGGCCGAGGCGCCTCCGACCACACATGTGCGAATGGAGATGTGGAAGTCGCTGTGCTGTCGACCGACCAAGGTGCGGATACCCCAAGAACAATACTCATTTTATATTATCAAACACTAGTTCCGCATCTTATTCGCCTTTAGTAAGGCGAATAAGATGCGGATTGGAGATTACTATATGTTTTATGGGGCTGACATTACTACCATCGACAGCATGGAATAATAGGTCTCTGGTCGCCAGTTGAAAAATGATAAACCAAAAATTTGAAGAGCGAGAGTAGCTGTGCTGAAAATAGCAATCCTACTGAGATGTGCACAGGTGAAATTGTGCGGCAAATATGCCAAGGCGAACTATAGGGGCCTGAAACAGCTACGCACTTCAAATTGAATCAACACACCTCGAACACGACCACTATTTGTGGCAACTTTGTGGCGTAACAGCCAGTACTGCTAAAAATAGATTATCATTACCGTTCGCGGGGTGCATGTGCATTTAGGGAACGGCACTCAAACTCCTTATTTCTAGGTGCAGAAGAATTTAGGAACTTCTATGTTGTTTGGCCCAGGCAACAGCCGTTCTGAAAGTGGAGGAGTAGGGAATGAGAATGATAGGGTCAAAGGAAGAGAAGGGCAAGCATTTGAATACTAAAATTAATTTCAGGTCAATGATCAGCAAGCGGTGAATCCTCCCGAAAACGGTGAAGTTCCTGCTGAGAAACGAGTGGAAGTGCAATTGACGGTGACCAAACAGCCAGGAGCTAAGAATGAAGAGGTAAAATAAAAAAAACTTATTTAAATATATTTTTCGAGTTGTGATCTCCACGCGTGTGAATGTGAAATAGGTGAAAGTCGGATTTTTCCGATGGTGGTAATTCCATAATAGATCCCATCTTATTGCTAATTAATTTCTTGATGATAATGCATGAGAATGCTGCTGCAATCTCTGTATTTTCCAGCATGGGAAAATATGGGAAAATAATAGATGACCGCTGATCGCTTCACAGATGCGTTAATTGTTTTCTAAATGGCGCGGGATGATCGCTTAACGACGCGACATCTATTGTATCATCATCTGGTTACAGTAGTCGCATCGCTTCATATTATTCACAAATTCCTAAAATATCAGAAGTTCTGATTCAGAGGCTTGTGGCGGATAGTTCATTGTACTTCACCTTACGTTGAAAGGACATGAGGGGTAGCAGGGAAAAGCCCTTTCCAGGCAGGGGTTTCCCTGAATAGCATCGGAAATTGCTCCAAGATACATCTCAATATCGATTCTCGCGACATCATATTTCCAGCAGTTTGTATTCCTTGTTTTTCTCGCTTATTCTCTCCCATCCCACGCCTGTGTGATTGAATATTATGCCGCTGAATAGAGCACAGATTGCCGGTTAGAGGACGTGATGGATTGGAGATATGGATGGTGTTGATTAGAAAAGGATAGGATTGAAAAGCGTGAACAAAAGAAATGACTCCTGACATTAATTTCAGGTCGTTCTCTTCGTCTCTCCACAACTCCTTGCTCGAGGGCTTCTCGGAAAGATAGTAAAGTCCGTCGAGAAGAAACAGTTGACTGTTTCTCAGATGGAGATGAAAGTGATTCCGAAAGCGGAATTGGATGTGAGTTTGTCATTATGTTTCACGCATCCTTCAATAGATGTCTATCCCGGTGAAATTTAATTCGGCTCATCGGTCCGGTAAAAAAAAATATTTTTTTCAGAAATTTTTCTCTTCCCGTCGGCTCAAGAATACGCAGGATGAGAAGGTTGGTTTTCTATTTTCGTGAGATTTCCGAGTTAATTAATATTTTCCTACCTGGAATGTCCTCGATGTGCACTTTGCTTGAGAGAAGAGGGGATTCTTGAGCTCTAGTTTACATGTTCACACACAATTATTAATTACAAATATGTTGTAAATGAACGCTTTTTAAAACGGATAACAATGCAATAATAGCAAAAATTATTGCAGGCCCCGTCGATGGTACTGGCAGTGAAGGGAGACGATGCAATAAGGAGAGTGGCCGAGAGCTGCACAGATATTGGCAAACAGCATGCGCTGACGAGATGTGAGTAGAACCATTTTATGATCTTCTAAGAAGAAAAATGAATAAAATTAAAATTATTAATAAAAATTAAAAATCACGACATTTTGCTGCAAGTGTTGTTCGAAAACGAAATAGGTTTCACGTATATTTGAAAGGCTGCGAAAGTCGATTATGACTAGTAATGAGTGGCAAATAAATGAAAAATTAATCTGCAGTGGACCTCATCTGGAGCACCTCTGCAAAAGAAGCCAAGAAGGACCTGCAGCTGCTATTTCCGTTAGTTTGACCGGAAATTTGCCATCCTGAAATTGAGCTAACTGAATATAATTCCAGGCCCAAGGGTCAATTTGTGATCCCGCCATCGCCCATCGCTGTTCCGCAGCCGGATGAACCGCAGGAGGTAAGGGTAAAAATATGAGTAAAAATGAGTAAAAATATTAAAGAAAGAGTCCTTTGAACACGGGCGAGCGATAACTCAGCTATCCAGATATTCACGGGACACCTTCTTTAATCGTCAATTGTTGTTAATTATTCAAAAATTATTGACAAATTACAGGAACTTGATTCTACTGAAGCTGCGCAAGCAGCAATGGACGATCCGGCACAGGTAAATTTAGCTCACACTTGAAATTTTCCGGGTTCACGTCATAACAATACGATCAGTATGGGTTGTTTATGGTATCGTTTCAAAACAAAGTCACAAATTTGCACGCAGCACCGTGAAGTGATGTGGAAACACACTCTTTTGTCTACCCAAACTGATGCACGTTTCATTTTCACTTTGTACTCCTTATAAAATAATTGATTTGTTGATTCAGGAGGTATCTATCGAGGAGCCCAAGGAGAGTCCCAAAGAGCCTGCTCCTGCTTGAGAAGATACTTCGTCCGTCTGAGAACATTTTGCATCACATTCCCGATATCTTAACTCAATATAAATAGTGCAACAATGAATATCCCATTCCAATATCGTTAACTCATCCCTGAATAATGCATGAATCACAATGATTTCACCTTAATTTTCTCTGTTCATCTATTCAACCAAGCGTTTCCTTCCTCAGAATTCTCACTTGATCTCAGTTTTCGTTCACTATTCTGTACACTTTTCTTGCAAGCCGATTAACCACAACCTGCTAACTTATTGTCGAATAGACTCCCATATATTTGAAAAACCAAAAGCTATCGTCTTTCCATCACAAGCTTACGCAGATTACCTCCAATAAATCAATACCCTGTCATTATTTGTTTCCTATATTATACCTGAATGTGAGCTATTTTCTGTCCAGCAGATATGAATATTCCTTCATTTCTAAATCTTGAGAAAAATGGACAATTTTCTGTATACTAGCGAATGCGAATAGACAACGAAACTCCAGCACACATGCCGTCCAATGAACCAATTCATGTTTATGCCTTTCGCCATACACCTTCAAACCACCGGGCGGAAAACACCGAACCATGGACATCCCCAGTGTTTACCGGACGCAAATAGATTCAGAAACTCTATAACACAGACGCCCATCGTCGTTTGGACCAAACTGACACCAAGCGCCTGTTCCTACAGCAAGTATGTTGAGTTGGGAAGGCCAAGAAATCGGTCTCTTCATTTCGCTTGATCTATGTTTGCTCTGATTGCTGAGAGATGCATTACATTTTTGAGTCACTTGATAGATGAGCAAATCTTCGCGAACTCGAGGGATAAGTAAAGACAGGTGATAGTCACAAGTGAAAGATCCTGACCGAAATTTACTGATGAAATATTTCGTAGAGAAAAATCTAGAGAATCCCACTGATCATAAACCTACAGTACACAACTTTTCCTATGTTCCGGGAAAACTTTGAAAATCAATAGATGAGTTCAATAGCATTTCTGTCACTTCGGATCTGAGATCTGTAGCTATTCTCAAACGGTCCACTCTTTCAGTCTATGTGGTCAAAAATGAGGTTTACCCCTTCTATAATCTATAGAAATATATTAATAGATTCACATACGTTCATTTTCAACTGTTATCAAGGTCAAGGTTCGATTTCACAGACTGTGTCATATTGCGAGCGAACAGTAAGAGTAACAGTTCGCTATCATGATCATTGTTTTTCCGCCGGAAAAGCAAATAGTGAAATCATTCGAGCCGATTCTGCCTCCTCGTGGAGTCAAAGACGATAAGTAGTACTAAATACAGTATACATGATCACTCGGAGACCGACCTATATAAAGCAAGGCAACGAATCATCGTCTGTATGAAATGTTACATTTTTTTCGATTATTAGTAGCGAATCTTGTGTTAGATGTTACTCTCTCTTACCTTGAGGCTTGTGTATCAGATGTTAGAGACTTCACTGATCCATTGCTCAGAGTACGTGCAAAATCGAAGATAGGAGCTAGTTCTTTCATCATTCCGGTCTAAGGTTCAACTTTCTTCCTTGAAGCTAAAGTTGTTCCTTTGCTCCATGCATTACAATAGTTCTGGAGAAAGCGCAATATTTGAGAACTCACGTTTTCGAGCTGAGGCCAAACAAAGTTTTCCTTATCATGTCTAATATTACTCAATCAAGAAGGGAAAAGAATGAATAGAAATACGTAAAGCACATCATTCTAAAATCTATAAAATTTGATTCTCCAATTAAACTCGACATTTTTCTCTCATTTTTAGAATGATTGAGCCTTATCGCATACATTTCTGCTCCAAAGCTCAAGCTGAGCAATCTGATCTCAACTAAAGCTTCACCTGGTCGTTCACTGAGCTTGCATTCTGCTAGTTTGTGCATCTTTCATCATTCTAGTTCAAAGTGTGCCTTCGGGCCTTCATTTCCCTGCCTCTCTCCTATCAATCATGGTCTCTATCTCCTAACAGTTGCTCTGTCTCTGCAATCCCGCATTCTCTTCCTCTAAGACCCCCATTCATTCCGAGATCACTGGTTTCGCCCCCTCCTCTCTGTTTATAACACACCATTTGATTGTTTGGACTTGATCTTTCTTTGTCTACTTACTATACGATACAATATACAGATGCTCGCTGTCGCACTACCCCTGGTCCTTCTGCAGCTCAGCCAAGCAGGTGATTATTTTTAAAGTAATTAATCTAATATTAAAAACAAAAAAGTAAATATAATAAAAAATTATAAAAATTATTAAAGAGAGTGACCCTGCTACGCGCTCTTTTTGAACCTACCGTACCTAACAGTGACAATTTCCTCAAAACTTGCAAAGTTCTTGTAGTTTGTAGTTTCAGCATTTGTTTCGTTTATCTGCCGGATACTGCCCATCTCTCTATTTTTCTCTATTTTCTTGCCCGATAACATCGCCTTTATTACTCCTACTGTTGTGCAGTTGTTGATCTACAACACATCCCGATAATCGCCCATAATGCTCACTATACTGTCTTTATTACTCAGTTATTGCCTCGTTTCCCTCCGATTCTCACTATATTTTCCATTGCAGCCCCTGTGATGACGTCCGTCACCTTTCACGGCATCACCGACACGCTCAAGCCCGAGGACGAGAAGGTTTCTTCCTTGTTCGATTGTCTGTTTTGCCTGATTTCTCCCTTGTTTGCACGTCTTATCATCTTACCACTCCTTTAGTTTATGTGTTTTGTGTCTAAAAACGGGCGATGGTTTGATGATTTATCGTGTTACAGTACGCCACGGCGCTGAACACTGCTGCTGATGCATACAAGGAGGCCGAGGCGCTCTTCACTGACGATGCATTCCTCGCCAAGAGAGGATGGAAGAGGGTTCGTCAATTAGTTATTTGTTTAAAATGGGGTAGGATTGCATCATCCCTTTGCCTTCTCTTTGCTATGGCACGTTGACCCAAACGTTGAAAATCGCCCGTTTCTCAGTGCTCTTCTTATCAATACGGCAACTTTCGACCACAATGCGCGATAAGAGTCTAGGGGTCAATGTACGCGATCCTAATCTTTTTTCGCCTTGATATGATATGATGAAATAATGAGGGCAAGACGATAGTTTCATTACCTTCCCTGGTTGTGCACTACTAAAAGTCACGTAGGCAGGCTACGAAGCAGTAAACAAGCCGATCAGACCCGGGGGGGGGGGCAGAATCGAATAGTTACAAATAATAATAAAAAAATAATAATAAAAAAATTACATATTAAGGAAACGGAGACGGACGGCGGCGATGTCGTGTACGGCAAGCACACGCCCAACGGCAAGATGGTCACCGTGTCGGTACGATTTATTATAATTATTATAATTAACGCAGATAAAACCCTGAAATTTCACCAATTTGTTCGTTTTCAATTAGCAGCATCGATTGCATCAAATTTATTATCGTAGTGTTGATTAGTGTATCCGGTGAAACATAACTGTCTTTGGTAATTCCAATTTCGCATTGCAGACCATCCTCGAGGGCCACGTGGACGCCGTGATGACGGAGACCTGGACGGTCAGTTATTATTAATTTATTAATTACTTAATTGAGCGGCTAAATCCTACATGATTATTTGTGTTCATACCTCACCACCAGTGGCGGCGTGCGCAGTGCCCCAGCTGGGGCACTGCGCAACCATGTATAGGGTATCATGGGTCAGAAATATTTTTTGTTCGATCGATAATTGGTACCGTATCCATAGTGACCTACAGTAACCCAACTTACCGTATATGGCTACCGTAACCCGAAATATCACGAACTGACTTTTTTTCAAAAGTGCACCAAATGTCTTCGATCTTTTGTCGAATGTGTACTACAGTAACCCGCGATGATACCGTAACCCGAATTACCGTAATACGGTTATCGTGAACTGACTTTATTTTTAAAAGTGTGTTTTAAAATCCGTTCTTTGATGATTCATGGATAACTCCTCGAGGTAAAAAATATTTTTATCATTTTAACTAAAAACCCTAGCCGAGTTATCCATGAATCATCAAAGAACAGATTTTTAAAACACACTTTTTAAAATAATGTCAGTTCGCGATAACCGGATTACGGTAACTCGGGTTACGGTAACATCGCGGGTTACTGTAGTACACATTCGACAAAAGATCGAAGACATTTGGTGCACTTTTGAAAAAAAGTCAGTTCGTGATATTTCGGGTTACGGTAGCCATATACGGTAAGTTGGGTTACTGTAGGTCACTATGGATACGGTACCAATTATCGATCGAACAAAAATATTTCTGACCCATGATACCCCATACATGGTTGCGCAGTGCCCCAGCTGGGGCACTGCGCACCCATGTATAGGGTATCATGGGCTCGCCGGCGGCGTGGTGACCTATGTTTGTGTTGTATAAAAATTATCTATACGAACGCAATCCTGCACGGAATCAAGTAGATCTAGTGAAACCTAAGCGTTGTAGTCGGGAATTTCTCTTAATTTTCTATTTTATTATATTTTTTGTAATTCCAGGGCGTTCCCGGTCTGGCCGAGTGGAATCCGAACATCAACTACGCGAGTGTCATCGCCGCGCCCACGGAGCACTTCGATATCGTCACTGTCAGTTGAATTTATTCAATTAATTAAAAATTTAAAAAAAATAAATATATTTAATGTATAATAAATAATACTATGTGGGATACGGTAGCCAAGTTATTGCTTTTTAAATATACCGTAATCTACAGTACGGCAACAACGACGTGCTGATCGTGTCGGGACGCGACTTCGTCTCGTCCAGACTCTACCGGCCGATCCCGACTGGTAAGAATACTTTTCCACTACCAAGCGGGAACCATGAATATTTAGTGCTCTGAAACTGACAACCAACGTTGAAAGGGGGTATTTTGAACCCCCGAACGTGGGAAAGCAGTAGTCGTCTGATACCCGTGCTGTTGTTACGAAAATGTATAGACGATGTGTGGTCGGTTAAGGGGCAACATTGGTAAAATTAGTAAGAAAACACGAATGTGCACGTGTTTGCACTAGTGATCACAAGATCGTGTCTACATATGATAGAGTTCAAGATGCGAGCAATCGTCTCGTTACTTCACGTGCACTATCATCGAGACGATTACTAGTACTTTGGACCTTCTGTTGCATCGTGGTGACATTGACTTGAGCTAATTGAGTGATTATTAAACATAATTAACCAAAAAAATGTTTTAAGGTGGCTACCGTATGGTCTCTCGCTCGGTCGAGGTCGACTCCAAGCCGGAGGAGAAGGGCAAAGTGAGGTGAGCGATTTGATTAATTATTAGTGCAATTAATTTAATAAGGGGTAACTGGATACACCCTGCGTGGAGTTTACGTGTCTATTGCATCAGAGATATGATATTTTCCTCTATACTACAGGCGCTGTTCAACATTCAGTCCTAGTTTTTCAAGGTTGACATGGGCCGGGTGAAACTCAACTCTCGCCATTTCGAAAAATTTGAACCTCACAATAGTTCGCCTGTTCCATCTCTGTTTCACTGCCAATTCATAGTCTCTCTTTCATCTTCACCTTCGATTCAATTGACTTCGCCGTTTTCTAAAAAAATCAATACTAATGACGAATTAATTTTATAATAATTTATTAATTAATTAATCTAATTAATCAACCCTAATTAAGAGCCCATCTCTACCTAGCCGCGGTGCAGTTCACTCCCCTTCCCGACAACGATAAGAGAACGAGATGCGACGTGATCATGCTCGTCGATCTGAAGGGAATGCTACCGAAGATGCTCGTGAATCAGGTACGGTAGAGGGTTACGGTAGTTCAGTTAGAAGGTACGGTACGGTAAAGTAAAGATAAGGATACAGGATCTCTGACAATAGACCTAATGGAAATGCTCTTGAATACGGTAACGAGGGCTAAAGTAGTGTTGTTTGATTACGGTAAAACGATAGCCAGTACTATTAAGTAACTAGGTACGGGCGATCTTGACTAATACGATAACGGTAGGTTCGATAGACTCTAATCGCAATTAACGGTTCACAGGGGAAGATAGTTGACGAATACCTCTTTTTTATGTTTCACTGATCTTGTATATCACGCGTGTCACGTAAGAATCGAATAAACTTGTGCACATTGAAAAAGTCGAAATTGAGTTTAAGCCGAATTTGGGTAGTCCTAAGGGTCCCTCACAAGATAGCGTCGAGCTTTGTTCGATATTTTCATTTTCAACGATGCCAGACGGCGTCAAACTTTTTCAGAGCCT